>JBCJKH010012319.1:43313-55374 GCA_039877255.1 Loriculus beryllinus
CATAGAGCCCCTTGTTCTGTTCTCTACACTTCTCTTGCAGTTGTCTGAGAACAAATACCATGTCTGTGGTACTTCTATTACCTCTGAAACCACACTGACTTTCAGGTAAAAGTTCCTCTGCGATAGCAGATACGAATCTGTTCAATAGTATTCTTGCAAGGATTTTTCCAGCAATGGAGAGCAGAGTTATACCTTGGTAACTTGAACAGTCAGAATTTACACCATTTTTCTTATGCAGAGTGATGATGATTGCATCACAAAAATCTGATGGTAATTTACTTTGCTCCCAATGGCGCACAACTAGCTTGTGAAATTTAGCATGAAGTGCTTGGCTTACATGCTTCCAGATTTTGGGTGGGATTCCTTCGACCCCAGCTGCCTTGCCAGTTTTCACCTGCTGCATAGCCTTAAAATTCTCTCCCATGATAGGGGCTATATCCAATTTGTTTTGCACCAGATGTTGTAAAATGTGCTGGATTCCTGTGCCTTGGACTACACGGTTAGCACTAAAGAGTGTTTGAAAATTTTCAGACCAACCATTCAGGATGGAGATTTTATCTGTAAGAAGCGTTTGGCCATCTGCACTAGGTAAGGGGCTTTGAACCTGGTATGTGGGTCTGTAGACTGCTTCCAGAGCCTCATAGAATCCTCCGTGGTCACCCAAATCTGTGCATAGTTGAGTCTTTTCTGCTAGGTTGAGTTACCACTTGTTCTGGGTGTCTTGAAGTTTCTGTTGGAGTTTACTGCATGCAAGACAAAAGGCTGCTTTTCTTACATGGCAAAGTGCCTGAGAGAGGTGTGCTTGATGGGCAGATATCTTCTTTGTCAGCAATTCCTGGACATCCTGATTGTTATTGTCAAGCCAGTCTTTGTTTTTCTTTAAGGAGAACCCAAAGGATTCTTCGGAGGACTGCAGGATGATATTTTTAATATGTTGCCAAAGCGCTTCAGGAGAAGAGTCTACAGGATGGTCTTCAAGCCTAGTTTGAAGGTTAGCCTGAAAGCTGTCCCTCACTGCAGCTATTTGAAGATCATTAACTTTGAGCCTCCTCCCTAGAATGCTGCCCCTCTTAGGTTTGGGCTTAAAGTGGAGGTTAAGTTTGCAACGCACAAGGCAGTAGTCTGTTTGATATTGTGCACTAGGCATCACTCGGGTGTGACAGACATTGCAAACATTTCTCTGCACACTAAGACATGATCAATAACGTGTCAATGTTTAGATCAAGGATGCACCCAAGTTGTCTTCAGGATGTCTTTCTGCTGGAAAATAGTATTGATGATGGTAAGCTGCTGCTCTGCACAAAACTCTAGCAAGAGGCGACCACCATTGCAGCTACCACCACCATGTTTGCCTAGTACTCCTTTCCAGGCTTCAGAGTTCTTACCTAATAGGGCTTTGAAGTCACCAAGGATTATGATCTTATCAGCTATAGCAACCTTTTGAGTGAGGCGACACAGGTCAGTGTAGAATTTGTCTTTTTCTTCAGGGTCAGCTTGCAGAGTTGGAACATATATGCTGAAAAGAACATGTTGCTTATTGTGTAGTGGAAGATATAAGGAGATAACATGATCAGAGTGACCTATCAGCAAATTTTCAAATTTAGAGATGATAGAGTTTTTAATCATGAAGCCAGTTCCAGAAAGATGACTTTCAATTTTGGGTTTGCCTGACCCGTAAAGTTTATAACTGGCACCATGTTCCTTAAGGCTATCTTTCTCATGAAGGCGAACTTCATTAAGAGCAGCAATGTTGATGTGATAGTTCATGGGCAATGAGTGCAGAACGGCACTCAGGGACATCTCACACTAAACTCTGCCACCCAAGGCTCTGTCCAACCTGCCCTTGAACACCACCAGGGATGGAGCATTCACAGCCTCCCTGGGCAACCCATTTCAGTGCCTCACCACCCTAACAGTAAAGAATTTCTTCCTTATAGCTAATCTAAACTTCCTCCGGTTAAGTTTTAACCCTTTACCCCTTGCCCTATCACTACAGTCCCTAATGAAGAGTCTCTCCCCAGAATCTTTGTAGGCCCCCTTCTTAAAGTATTTGAAGAATAAAGGTTACATACCTCTTGAATAACTTCAAAACTTTCATAGGATACAATAGATGTATTAATAAAATTAATTAATAAAATTAATTAATAAAACACATTTCTTGTGTATTTCATAAGTGATAAGTGGATTTTAACAAATGCAACAAGGTATGTATAGAAGATACATTTAATATTTATAAATTGGAATAAAGAATTTAGTCATGGAAATTATTTTGCTATGAAAGTACAAAAATAGCATCTTTTTTAGTTAGTTACATAATAACAGTCCCGTGAAACTGTGCTGGAAGCTCAATTTCACCTTTCCTTAGACTGCGTCTCCTTGTGCATCCCCTGGGCAAAATTAAGGTTTTTTTTGTGTGGCAAGAAAAAGAAAATCATAATAGGATGAAAAATCTTATTTTCACTCATGCCTTTGTCTAAGATATGGACTCAAATTCCCAGTAATGAAGGATGAATGCAGTACCCAGCTCAGCTTGACAGCCAGCAATTCTGAGTGCTTGAACTGACTCGTGGTCTACTGTAAATATAATGGCAGCAACCGTCTAACATCTGTCTCACTTTATAAAGAAATGGAACACCTGAACAGCTTCCCTAATCTGAGCACAGCCAAGCTGCTGCCCACAAGTCCTTACCTCTGCATGGATTTCCACTGACATCGTCAGACTGTGTAGGCAATTGTCCATGAAAACAGATTTATCTGCAGGTTGTGGGCCAGAGTTTGTGTCTGCTGGGTTGTCTGGTTTACTGTATTCATCTGGGAGTCTTTTCAGTTTTAGATATTAAACTTTGCTGCTAAGCCCCGAGAAATTTTCCCTTATTCCTCTCTCCAACTGACTGTTGAATTACTGGGATGGAAAATGGCAAAGAGAACAAGATTTCTGAAAGAAAATCTTTGCATAGCAAGATTTTGGCCTTGCCTATCTTATGCCCACTGAAGTCTTGCTACATATATAAGGGAAGACAAATACATAATCACAAAGATCTAAATTCAGATTAAGAGTTAAAAACAATACTGGAGAGAGATTATAAATGCTGCAAAGACTTCTTCAATACCTAAGCTTCAACACCTCTGTCAAAAGGCATCCTTGAAAGAAACTCTAGTCGTATTGTTCCTTCCTGTGTTTCCAGCAAAGCAGTAAATCAAAATATGGTACTTGGAAAGTAAGTTATAGAAGTCCAGGTTATTTGATGGCATTTACAGAGATTTGGCTCATACTTAAATTATATAATGTATTTAAGTACTTAAGATTCATGCCATGATACACGGTAATTATAACTAATATTAAAAGAAAAAGGTCTTTTAAAATAAGAATTTATTGTGATTTTCATAAATTTGGAAAGTAGTATCCTAAATGACAAAATAATGCATCAAGAAACCTTGTATTTCATTTAACCATAAAAAAGCCCATAGCCAAATCCCCCCATTAAAAACCACTCTTTGGGCATGGTTATTCTATTACTTGCAGACAGTGTCCTAATGAGAGAAGAGAGAAAAGAGAATGGAAATGTTTGTCTTTGAAGATCTGACCACTTTTACATTACTGAGCATCTTACATTTGATACTGATTTATGATTCAAGAGGGTAGGATGCTTCGAAAGCATTTTCCAAGTGCTTCAATTCTACTTGAGTGGAGTAGCACCACAGAGTGCTTCCAGTTTCTCACTATGAGAATTATACTTTTAAGTAGAAAATTAGTGAGTAGTAAAATTAATGATACATTTCCATTATGGCTGTACTTTTAGCAAGACAAAGGAAAAACACTAGGAGACATTCAGGATCTGGTACTGTAGCACACATCCTTGCATGTTTCTTGAATAAATACTCAAGTCAATGCAGATATTAATCTGCTATAAACGATGGAACTTTTAGCATTCATGGTTACCTTGACTGATTCTTTACTATCTGTCAAGTATTATGCTGTTTAGATGACTTTGAAGCAGGAAGGGCTCCCGCACAAGAGCTGGGGATTGACTCTTGGAAATAGAGCAAACAGTACTTAAAGGTCTTCTTGCTCCTGGACTGTATCCAGAGCATTCTGGGTGCGTGACTTTGAATGAGATTCATTCTTCCTATGACCATACCTGCAAGGGCTGCTGAAGTAATGCATGACTGCCCTGGTAGCGCCCTCCTAGCATAGACCTAGGTGACTGCTCTTCTGCTTTAGTTTCTGTCTTACTACCATTTGGCCTACAAGTTACAGAGACTCAGCTTGCCTGATTACAACTCTGTGCTGTAAAAATATTTTTTTTTTACATTAAGGGTTCTTGGCCAAATGTGTCTGTCATTCTGCAGTCATGATAACTGTTAAAGGTTGAAAAAACAGAGAATGGAAATGATGGTTATGCTTGGCTGATGTAAAAGCTTTTCTGTATCTTTGCAATGGTCACTTTTAATAGCAAAAAAGCAATAAATGATGCCGTGACAGAGAAATCACATGCAGAGATGGACTCAAGCCAAAGGATTCACCCTTGTGTTATATTTCAGTTCCTTCCCATACAAATTTGAGAATGTTAAGCTCCGTGATTCAGCTCACGGTGAAGCAGGGGAGAGCCATAACTCTCAGCTCACAATACAACAGTCCATATGAAGATGAAAACAAGGGGTTGACCTACTTTGCAGTGAAAAGGATAATGTTAATTAAAGTGGTACTGGAGCATGAAGCATTGTGAAAGCTGAAATTAGTGTCTGTTCCCTCTCCACTCCCATTAACATGAAAGTGCAAAACTGCCTCAAGAACAGATCTGACAGAACTATGTTGTCATGAGGCAGCATATCAAAGCAGCAGCTGCAGCTTCAGCCTTGTATCCTCTAATGTTTACTTCTGATGGGAGGGACTGGGGAAGGTAGTAACTGAAAGCAGAGTAATATGAAATCTTAAGAGAAATGTGTGATATTTGTTTGGCATATTCTCAGAGCAAATAATGTATTTAAAATGATGAAACCTCAAACTAATATTTTTTTCTTCCCAAATTTCTATTTTCATTCGAATATTTTAAGATTGTTGCTTTGTCTTTGCTCATCTTCTATCTTGCTTCAGAGGAATTTCATAGGGCCTACCTAGGGTCAACATAAATCAAGAAGCATCATTTCAAAGTGTGATTGTAACACTAAGGGAGGCTGACTATTGCATGAAAGTACAGTTGTTAGTGTGCATTATAAACAACTCCAACAAATTCTCAGAGAAAATTGTAAATTGGGTTTCAATGGATATAAGCTCTGACTGTCTAGGACATAAAGTTGGTTCTAGTTGAATTTGGCCACCTATGTAAGACTCAAGTACTGACAGGATGTGAATCAAAGTCCTTTTATTCCTTTCTCAAGTACTTCTGAAGAAAAGATAGGGTAAAACAGAACAGACATGCATCTGTTCAAGTGCTGGAAGGAATAACTTGTATGGCACATCTGAGAAGCAAAACTAAGAGAGAAGCTTGATCACAGTGCCCAAATGCACCATTATGTATGCCAAAAATCAAAAATTAATAGAATTACTGAGACAATTGAACTGTAATCACGGTATTGTAAATAGACAAGATGAAAAGAAAAAAAAGTAAGAAAAGCACAGAGAGAAGGGAAGCCAACTACACTTAGACAGTAGCCTCAATGAAAAGGTAGTCATGCCTGGTTTATGTCTGAAATTATAAACTCTTATTAATATTGAGGTACATTTAAAATTTAGTCAAATTAATTTTTGTTTCAAGTAAAAAGCTATGAAATATTTAATTATTCTGATTTATTAAAAGTTTACAGATTGTGAGAATGAATCTTTGCTCCTACATATGGCAGCCTTGAAAGACATATTTACAACAGAGATACTTCTTTTCAAAGGGAATAAATAAACAAACAACCTAAACAGATTTAAAGTATCACTAGTTCCAAGAATAAATACTGGAATTTTATTTTCTGCCCCAAAGAGATCTTTCCCAAACTGAGCATAAAAAGAAGTGGTGTTTTTTTCTCATGAGTTGATTTGCTTAACATAGACTTCAGGGAAAAAAAAAAAAAATACCAGGTAAAAACATAAAAAAAGCACAAACAGAACATCCATTGGTTGAGGGAAACAATCTGATGCTGTAACTCAGATAAGTAACATAAAAAGCTACAAAGGAACTAGGCAGTCACTTCTCTCACTGCTGGGTAGCAAAAACTCTCAATGAAATTATTTGTACCTCGGAGCAGGAAACCAGGTCCTAGGCACTTTGAGTCTTGTTTTGACATAAATTTTACTTCAGCCACACAAAAAACTCCATTGGCACCCACTGACACCCCTGAGGCCAAAATTGATCTAAAGGCATAGTGTGCAAAAAAAACCATCTAAGAACCTGAGAACTGTATCAAACGAAGCATGAAAATTGAGCTTGGATGGCAATATTGCCCATATGTATGTACTGCACCCGTAATTCTTTAAAGCAAATAAATTTTCTGGAAAACAAACTGTCACAAAGCTCTATATTTTTATTAAGGCTTATTTAGGCTATCACCACTTTAAATGCCCCACAGGTGAACCATAAGAATTTTAGTACTTTTATTTTAAATAATGACTTATATAACGTAGAATGTCATTACAGCAATTTAATGTTTATTCTATAAATGTTATATATATATATGTAGCGTATTGCATTTTCAGGTGTCCTATGCAAAAAAGACTTGAAATAAAAATTATGACATAAAAATGGACATTTCAGCAAAGGTGTCCTCCTGCTTGCACAAATGGTAAAGGTGTGCAGACTGCAGCAGGAATAAACCAAGAACCTTTGGTATATAGCAGTAATGATGAAAGAACTGAAAAGGACCAAGGAAACCAATGGTGAAAGTTTCTTCCCAGGAAAATCTAAACCTAAGCACTTTCAGGCTCATAAGGAAGTGGAAATCACATCTGCAATGGCCTACCTAGCATCTATAGCAGAACTTTCTTTAGAGATTTCAAAAATAAATCTGTATGGAGAGAAGTCAAAAGCAGTCCCCTGCAGTATGTACGTGTACTTACACATATGTGTTCCATAGAGCGATAGGTCTTGTTTAAATTACCACAACTATTACAACTGGAGAGTTCTCAACTTCTAAAGAATGCGTTATATATGCTCATAGAGCACGTACTGCTTTGGTGCTGCCTTATGTTTAGTTGTTCAGCTGTCTAGTTCTTGGATCAAGATCAAGCCTCAAGTAGAAAACAGGCTCTGAGTTACCCAGATAAAAGCAATTCTGGGCATGCATGGAAGAAATGCCCTAGGTATATAAGGAATTGTAATGTCAAACAAGAAGGTGCCTAGGTGATAGCTGGCAGTAGCTTTTACTCTTTTTTCTTTCTTAGCAGAGTTTTGGTCTTAGAAGGCTCAGTTTACCCAGGTCTTTATTAGGGTGCTAAACTCTAGCTGAGATGTACATCCTGATGCACATGGTACTGAGCCATCAGCACAGTCTCTCAAGCAATGTTTGAGAAAAGTATAGCAAGGGGAGAAGGAGCATCAATTTGAATTTTTGGCACTGTTTTCATTCTGCTAATTTGCTGGAAGTTTGGCCTCCTCTGATCCTTCCAACCAGCAAGATTCAGTGCCCCAAATTCTTTCATCTTCCTCCCAGCAGCGGTACTATGCAACTGTTCCTAATGAATAGGTATTTCTTTCCTATTTGATACAAAACCCTATTTTTTTACTCTGAGCACTAGAAAAATTAATGCATCACTGTCTGTTACAGGTTTTCAACATTTCTGTATTTCTTCAAATGCCTTCTAAACTGCACCTGCAATTTTAAAACTAGTATTAGATATAAGAGCATATATAATACACAAATGAACAAGATGAAATGGTCTATATTTACCAGATGACTTTTTATAGGTTTTGATTTGCTATTATCATATGATTCTGAAAGAACTTTTGCACATACTCCAAATAGGTTATGCAACTGTAACACGTGAACAGAAGAAAGTCCAGTGTCATGCTTAAGGTTTGCTCATATCCAGAGCTGACCTTGCAGTGGAGTTGAAAACCAGACAAGTTTTTCTTAGAACAGCCCTCATAAATCATACAAAGCTCTCAAACTGTAGCAAGAGTTCAGGAAGCTAAAGTGTTTATTTAAAGCTGCATTCATATACATGAAAAATTCAGATCATAATGAGATACCTTGTTTTATATACTGTTTTGCTAATCAGTTATCAATCTTGGATAAAAGTAAGTGCTGATTTACTTGTTGAACTTTTCTTAAGGCATTCCAGGCTGAAGCTAATACCACAACTAATACAAAAGTATGAAAGACAAACTAAACAGACTTTACTCCCCCCCCCCCAAAAAAAAAGACACTCAAGGTTTTGCATTTGCTTCTCAGAATTAGTCACGCAAAGTGGTATGATTCTCAAACCATGTTTTTACTACTCCTAGCCAAATCAACAATTTGCATTATTTCTAGTGTTCAGCATGTGAAGTACAGCACACAGATGTATGCCTGTCAGCTTTTCCAGTGCAAAACACAAATATTTTCCTTCCACAGAGAACTAGGTCCTTGACTCAGTGTCTTAGTAAGCAGACGTTATTCATTGTAACAGGACACAGCTGTAATTCAGATTTCATTTACATTACTTTCTTTCAATGAGTCAAGCCACACATTAGATGAACAGAATACCATGTCCACAGTACGTTTTATGGAAAAGAATGGAAAATTACTCATGTTTTTAAGGGGTTCAAGGGGTTACAGAGATGACTTTCTGAGCACGCCTAACCTAACTGTACTTCATTTAAAGATACTAATGAGACAACTGATGCTGTTTATGTGTATGTCTAACACCATTGTGGCGTATTTGCTGTTGAAGATTTAGGTGTGTTACCCTGCACAGCCTTTACTATCACTGTGCAAACAGCAAGGCTATTTCCTTTCTCTTGCCTCAAGAACATAGAATACAGTGGGTGGAGAACTATTTTGGTTTTGCTTCTTTTGCCAAAGGCTTAGAATAATGATGGATAAAAAGAAAACAAGAGCAGAATTAGCAGTGAAATAAGCATGAAAGCTAAATCTATCTTTGCCTATTAAGTAAAATTCTCCATATCCATTAGAACACTGGGAACAAGTTTGCAAATGTTTTTAGTACCTCCTGGTACTTCTACAGCATAATGTGTTGATATCATATAATTTGAGATAATTTTAATATGGTTTTGAATAAAACTGGGGCTTCAGCTCTATTAAAGTCAAAGTAAAATGCTACCCCTACCCCCCGCTATTATTTGGTTTTGATTCAGTCTGTGTTTAATCAATGTCTACTTGAAGTAAAAAAAGACCTCAGGTAAAGTGAGAAAACCTGAATGAATTCATGGGGATTTGTGCATAACATGACATCAGTATGTAAGGTTGAATAATACAGATTGATCTTAATTGTCAGGGGCTTTATAAGGTTTCTGTGCTTCCACTTGGAAGTATCAGAGAAGCAACATTACAGGAATGAAACACATAAAAGGAATAGAATTTTGAAAATGATGCTTCAAGAACAGTTCTGAGAAGGTGGACTACAGAACTCAACATCAACATTAAAACACGCACAACAGGGAGCGATGTGCAGTGTGAGCTGCAGCTGTTCCAGAAGGCACAGAAAGAATCTGCTTCTATGGATATTATGTAAAATTCCCAGAGCCTCAAGGTGTAAGTTACTGCATATCATCTGTAAAACAGCAACCACCACAGGTAGTCTTAACTATCTGAACGCCTATCTGATAGGAAAGACACTATTTCCAGCATGGAATTTGGAGGTGAGCTGCTTTGCTGCGCCTCCCTAAAGCACACTGGAGTTGCTTGCCCTCCACCTCATCCCACTGTTGAAGGTGGTGGGTCTGGCTCTAAGCTGCCCCAAAAGCATTTTCCCACCCTCCAGCAGAGTCAGGATTCAAACAATGCACAAAGCTCTCTGTGCCATGGGCACAATACCATGGCAAACTTCCCTGTGGCTGAAGATGAAATGCAATTTTCATCCTATTTCATACAATACATGTTCATGCAATTTCAGGAGGCGATGGAGGCCCAGAACAGATTGCAAGAGAAGCTTCATAAACACCATACTGTACTGGCCTGAAGCCTGAAAGAAAAGGGGATTTCAGCTAGGCAGTGTCAATTTTTCCACAGTATACCACAAATTTCAGACTCAGTAGGTATAGTATAGCAGCTGTACCTTAGGCTATACTGGCCTTCTCCTGTGGTCTGGTAGACACCTATTAGGAAATATAACCTTGAGATCAAGCAGTTCCACCCAAGTATCAAAGACCTTTCATTTAAACAAAGGGGCATAAAGGTACACTTTCAATCTCTTGGCAAGGACAGTAGCTGCAGGCTAAGAAATTTGAGTAATGCTTCAAAATGGTCCTGAAAAGTCCTGCCACAGGTATCACCTTCAACTGTGTACAAATGTGAACAATGTGTACAATGCAACAGATGTTCCTTCAGATGTTCCAAGTGAGTGAAAGACAAGATTTAACCAATTATTCCCTACACCTGGAGGCTAAAGAGGCTGTGGATGATGTCAAGCATAGCACTTGCCACAAATGTGAAAAACCAGTATTATTCTCAGGAAGGACTCGAAAGGCAGATAAAATCAGCAGGGATGTGGAAAGTGTGTAAGATAATTGTAATACCACATACTATTTAGGAGATACAATAACTCAGACATTGTGAAGAACCTGGGTTACAAATCCATATGGTATCTTGACTATGGATCAGCGAACAATATGCTGAAACCCCAGCTAAAAGTCAACTCATAAATGCATGCTAATGGAAAAAAATAACCAAACCCACAACTAAGATTCCCCAATCTCCACAGTAAAAGAGTCCAACTAACAAACTTATTTAATACTGCTGTAAAATAAAAAAATAATAATTTGAGAGATCTAACAATCTTCAGCTTCAGAGGCAATCTACCCTAGCTTATTATGATCCTATTGTTTGCTTACTTTAACAGTGTTACTATTATAAGTGCTAAACAATGCAGTTACCCATAAAATGCTAAAACCGAATGTATGAAGTACCTAGATTTTGCCTTAACTAAACAAAAGAAAACTATACTCTTAAAAAAAAGGATTTTTACAGAACAATTGTTTGAATAATGCTCAAACACTGGATCTATCCAAACTGCAGACAGTGTAATTCATACAATTTATTCACATATAGTTTTCTCAATTATAAGTTAAACAAATCCCAACTAGCAAAACCCCACATGTCCCTCAGGAGCTCAGAGACTATCCATCCCATTTCCACTTGGACCTTAATTTTAATTTAAGCATTCTAAAAATGAGAAGCTAATGAAGAAGGACAATAACTGGGAAGACCAGCCCAAATCACACCCAGAGACTTTGCACAAAATGTGCCATCCTTTGAAAATATTAGAAGTAATACTTAAGAATTATGTATTTTACAGACTAAGATGGAGCCTGTGAACAGTCAAGGTAATTTTCAGAAAAGAATATTTAATGTGATATTACTCTTCAGTCTTTCCTGGCACGTACTTTGTAATGTAAGCCTATAAGCTAGCCTTATGGCTTGGCAGGCAAATGTTAAGTATGCTGTTACCTTTTAGGATTTAAGGTAAGGATTTAGGATTTAGTGGTAAGGACTTTTTCCTTCTTCTATCTCAGGAATGCTTTTCTTTTTTCAGGAAACTTCTGCAAACATGAAATTGCAATAACAGAAGAAGTTCCAAACTCAGATTGTGTTTACTTTGCACTATGCAATGAATTAGCTTATGGATCAGTCACCAACCATAAGGGGATCTTCTATCAGTCTGGATGTGTGCGTGTTTGGGAAGCTCTTTAGAGGTTTCTGAATTACGAAAATTAAACAAACTTAAGATTTCTACATTTTCATTCACCTAAACAATTTGGCTTAAGTGCTTTCTGAGTAATGTAACTTTTATGTTTCATTCATGATGATATATTGCACTCTTGCTGTACTCTTGCAGAAAATGTACATTTTGCCAAGGGTCACAGCTAAACATTCATGATGTGAAAAAACGGGGGAAAACATTTCATTAAGTCAATGA
>JBCJKH010012320.1:1214-11758 GCA_039877255.1 Loriculus beryllinus
TTTCCTATTTAAATCCTCTTTGCCTTGAAATGTGTAACTTTTGATCCTTTAGAGTTTTGTGCAAATCAGCTGCCCCTTATTTACATATTGACTAATACAAAGAAGTTTGTATTTGTAAGAAATTCCTGTATACAGTACTTAAACAATGCTGTATGGCAAAGATCTCATGTTAACTGTAATTATTATAGGTAATTAATTTGTTAATTGATTTACTGAATTTGCAGCTGGTCACATTTTTTTAAAGTCCTGAAATTAATATTATTGTAAATTGTTTGCTTTTACAAGGATTATGAGCTCTTTGCATTGAACAAAGAATAAAAAGATATAGTGGAATTCTTTAAATATTTATAAAGTTTTTTGATGAGTAGACCTTATTTCCATGGTGAATTTTTACGAACATACCCTTTTTGTCTATTTTCAGTCCCCTGCACATAGCTATTCAAGCTATGACTCTGGGAAGAATGAGAGTGTAGGCAGAGGTGCTGAAGATCTGTCTCTGAACCGAGGAGATGAAGATGAAGATGACCATGATGAGCAGGAAGATCCTGAGAAGGTTAATGAATCAGATGGGGTAGAAGCTGAGCGACTGAAAGCTTTTAATGTAAGTCCTGTTGCACTCATGGTCTTGTTTAGTTCTGCTATTCTTTTGATATTGTTTTTTGTGGGTAAGTTTGACAATGTTAAAGGCACATTAACTGAATTTGTAGGATTTACTTTAATTATTATTTTAATGCACATTAAAGTCTTGCCAACAGATGACAGATTTATTGTGTTTTATTTAGATTGTTAAGGCAGAATGACATCCTTACCAAGTGAGGAAAACAAAGCTTTGTTCTGTATGTATGTGTGTGCACCTGTGTGTGTGGATGTGTGTATATATGCATGTTCACTCACTGAATGGAAAGGGGCTGTAGCTAGTATATTAGAAGACCATCCAGTGGTCAATTGTTTTCTATTGCCTTCCCAATATATGTAATTATGCATGAAAACACAGGCAATTGTTCAAACCAAGAAAAAGTGAGAGTCAGTTCAATAAAATGATTAGCAATCACAGCTTATTGTTAATAATGGAACTTAAGTAGTGCCTATTTTCACAATCTGTTCTGGTTTATCTCACAAATCCTGTATCCTATAGACTATTCTTTTCCTGTCTTTTTTTTTTTTTTTTTTAATCAGACCCCTGAAATAACCCTTTATAGAACTGTTTGGTTAATATTTCTGGCTTCCCATTACAAAGCTCTTCAGTGGATAGAAAAAATGTCTTCCTATCAGTAATCAAGACAGGAAGCTAGGAAGAGAAGAGAGCCGCCCTCCAAACCCATCTCCTCTGTCTCCCTCTTGCCAACAGATGTTTGTCAGGCTGTTTGTAGATGAAAACTTGGACCGAATGGTCCCAATCTCTAAGCAGCCCAAAGAAAAGATCCAGGCTATCATTGACTCATGCAGGCGACAATTCCCTGAGTATCAAGAGCGTGCCAGAAAACGCATACGTACTTACCTCAAGTCCTGCAGGCGGATGAAAAGAAGTGGTTTTGAGATGGTGAGTTTTGATTTAAAACCCAGCCCTAGTTTCCATCAAAACCCCATATGTAAATCCATGGCACTATTTTGTTTTCATCTTAGTGTCTTTTTTTTTGTTCATTTATTTTTTTGGTAATACCAGGTCAGAGGTTTCTTTTTCCTTCCTTCATTCTTCCTGAATTTATTCCCTTTGTTCACTGATTTAAAATGCTTTGAGACACTAGAGTTCACAAGATGAACTAGTATGGATGCATAGGAAAAGAAGAAGCTAATTGTAAGGAAGGAAACTAAATGATAGCACATATAGTGACTTATTTCTTACTTTAGCTTACAGTTAGAGATTTTTACCTTGAAAAGTCTTGCAGTAAGATGGATTTTTCTTTAAAATGCCTTTGCTAACTGTATTTCTGTGAACTCTGTAAAAATTAGATCCTGCTAGAGAGATGCTATAATCAAGAAAATGCCCGGTGTAGTAACATCACACTGGCAATGGTTTTGGCTTTAGGTTTTTTTTTTTTTTGTACACATTAGCCTATTACTTCTCAGTGAAAATTGCTCCTTTGAAATCTTCTAGTTGATATATAGGTGTTCAAAACACATTAAATGGTTTTAAAACAGACATCAAACTTTCAGTATGAGCATCTCAATGGTTTGGTAATTTTAATTGAACTAAACCCCAGGAAAATTATAATAATATTCAACTGTCACTGTTTTCAAACATTAATGTTTTAATATTGCTCAGTAGCACAAGAATGGGTAAATAATAAGTCCTCTGATTAATTTGTAACTTCATCATCTCTAAGCCCCTTTGGTATTTCCCAAACCCAGGAAAGTCAAAAGAATTTAGGGTAGTTATACACCTTGTGTTTGATGTGTCTTAGCTGTAACTCTGGCCTTTAGATTACAATAAAACCACCTCATCATTACAAATAGATATCATTTAGTGATTAAACATATCATTTTTTTTTTTAATGAATCATCTGCAAACCCATTGATTACATTAAAAAATTACTGGAGGTGATTGAATTTTACTGTTTCTCTCTTTTTCTCTGTCTTTCTCTTTCCTGCAGTCTTTGCAGAATATTTGTGGTTTCCATATGTTGTTTAAGATGTTAGCTGGCAGTTTTAAGAACAAAGGTTCAGGTTTATTTGTAGGATAAGACTGGATAACACAAAAGAGAAGACAAATTAAGTTTTTGTATGTGTTTGTATTTCTAGTCAACTGCATGGTTTTATTATTTGAAACATTCAGACAACACTGTCTTTAAACAATGGAAACACAGATGAAGAAAGACAGGTAGAATAAAGGACATCTGTATAGATAGAAGTGCCAAAGATTGACTGGTGGTGTACATGTCAGATTGTATAGCTTTGCAAAATGAAGGAACAAAAAACAGAAAGTAAATATTTTCTATGATACACTAAGTAGCATCAAATTGCATCTACTCACTCTAGCTGAAAATAATCCAGCAGTATCAAGTTCAGCTTTCATGATGCCAAATATTTTTATTTTGCTATACTTCCAACTGAAAATAAAATAAATAAATAAATAAATAAATAAATAAATAAATAAATAAATAAAATTAAATAGCTGATGCGTGCAAGTCCCCTCACTGTTCCAGTTTATGGCCTCATTACTGTCATTATTCACACTGATGAGCAGTTATGTAAACTAGCTCATTTTTTGTCATCTGAAAGACTTGCACAACTGTTTTGCAATCTGAATAAGGGGCTTACAATATGACCCATAAGAACTAGGTTGGCTTGACTTCAGTGCACATTTGCAAATGTTACTTTCATATGAATAAAAGTTCCAGGAACAAATTTATCCCTGGGAGGGAAAAAGGAGAAGAGATATAATAGGCAGTCTTTATTGTGCAGAAATATTCCCTATTTTTATAATGTTCTATGACAGTTTATGATGGGCTTTATTTCCTTTTAAACAAACAAATTACCCTCTAAAATACTGACTTTGCTGCCCATGAATGGAAGTGACAAGGCACTGGAGCTCATGCCAGAGATTTCAGTCCTCTTGGGCCTGAAGGCAAATCTGTCTGGCTTCCTCATTTGAGCCAAAGACTGTCCAAACCCTTTGCGGCAGCTCCTATTAACTTTGTAAGATAATAAGTGGTGTTTTATCTTTATGTCTTGAATAATTATGAAATTTATTATGTATCCATTTGTTGGTTTTAATTATTTTCTAATGTCTAAATTACTATATCAGTATCTCCTGATTATAAGCACTTTTAAAAATGCTACCATGGACAGAGGCACTTAACTGTATGCTTATTTAAATGTACTTAACATTTTGACAGCGAAAAAGAATCACTTTGTCTGGATAATAACATTTGTTCAAACCAATCATGAGGGGACATGCTGGTGTTGTTTTGAGTAAGATGCTACCCTCAAATATAGCAAAATAAGATGATGATCTCCTCAGGAGCAATAGTGTTACCATTGTTATATTAAATAGGATGTCAAATAATAATCTCCACAGGAGATGTCTTTTATTGTAGACATACTAAACACAAGTTTTTCATTTTGTTCAGGTTCAGAATGCTACATTTTAAGCACCTAGTTGCAAGAGAAAAAGAGAGTAATCTCATAGCATATGACAGTTCAAACTGTGTGTGGAACAGTGCAACTATCTACAGAATCATTGTAAAGTGAAGAGAAAATGTAAACACTAAATTGAATTAGTGTAAGACAGCATGGTAAAGATGAAAAAAAACATGCCTGAAGCCTGCTTCTGTCAGTTATTTGCCATCTGTAATCCAAATGACAGTTCTTGCTGTATAACAGGCCAATTCTAGCTCTGAGGCAATGGGAAAGGCTCAGTCTCATGAGCATTCATATTGTTAATTAATGTGTTTTTTAGTACTAATATTTTTAAGAGATTACTTGTAGTTACTCTGCTTCTAGTTATGACAGATAGTTGTCAATGGATTCCGAGGCAGCTGGCATAGCTTCCTGTTGCGAATATTCTTTTGAAGACTTTCCTTTCTACATTGGAAATGCTTTCGCCATTTGACTGTTCAGCTTTTAATTGTTCCATTTTTCTTCTGACACAAGCATATCCCTCAACAAGGCACTGTCAAAGTTTTCCTCATGAGTTGTAAAATTGTTTTTCTCCTCCCAATGTCTCTTGCTTATGGACTGTTGAGAATGATCTCTTACTAAGTTCTATGATCTTGCTCAGAGTCTTTCATTGTGATGGATCTCTAGGTTGTGCTTCCACCTGTGCTATGCTGTAGCACTTTGTGAATTTCTTGTGGTGTTCTTCAAGAAAATCTTTTCCTCTTCATTAGCCTATAAGCAAGAAAAAATTACATTACTTCTTCTTTCTCAAGAACTGATACTAGTACAGTTAGAGTTTTGTGACCTATGTATGTGATATAGGAGGAATATTCTCCTTAAAATGGTCAACTGGCCTGTTTCACCAAAGTTTTTATAAACCATCCTTTAGATTTGTCCCAGCCTCTGCATTTATAGAAAACTGTCAATTAAGGAAAAGATAGTTGACAGCTGCTGAGGATATGTGGCATGTAGTTAGTTGCAGTCCAGAAAAAAATTAGAAATAATCAAATGTGGTTGAATTGACTTAATTAGATTTTCTTTCTATATCTACTTCCATCTTCATGATCTCCTGTCATCAGCGTCACAGCGTTCGGTGTGAAACTGCATCTTAAAGTACCTTTTTCTATGGGCATCCCAATTCAAAAGCAAGGTCTTAAACTCTCATTCACAAAGACATTCTTCCTTTTCTAAAGCAAAAGGAAATCCTTCTTCCTAGGCACTACTGTAATACAAAGCAATAGTATCCAAGTGTTCTTATTCATTGGAGAGAAAAGACTAGTCGTAAATGCTTTTCATTGTCCCAAGACCAGCTTAGATGTGTCAGAGAAGAATCACACTATGCCTGATGACACTTCCTCAGTTAAATTATGGTATTCATCCCAGCTCCTTCTGTCCTATTGTCAGCCTCAGTAACAAATAACTGTATCTTTCATCGCTTTTATTATTTGGTTGTGTCAACTGGCTGTTAAAGGTGTTATAACAATTTGCAACTATGGACATGTTGATCAAGGTGTTTTAAATGTGTATATAGTGGCTTGAAGTGCTTCTGTACTGTGACTGAGTAGCTTTCAGTGGGGACTGGTTTTCAGATTGTCGTATATTTTCTGAAATCTTCTTGAGGTAGGTATCTAGCCTCTGTTTTTAACTTCTAGCTTTAGAGAGAGGAGGCTTTCATTATTTACTGAATTTAATGCTTAATAGTCCAGCTGCTTTTGCTGTCACATGGCTTTTCAATCCTCCAGGTCTTTTATGCCTGAAAAGGTCATGAGCATTTTCAGGAAGATGGTTTGTGAATCTGGGGGTGCATACCTAATCTTGATTTATAAGCTAGGAAGCATTAAGAAAATTATCATAAGAACAGTTATATGAAGATCTACAAATAATAATAGAGTTGCTGGTTTGTTCTACACCCCAAATTCTGTTGATCAGAAATACCTTTAGGTATTTCACTGTTGTTTGACAGTGGTCAGCTTATGTAAGTCTGATGGGCAACCTGATTGAAAAGGGTAAAGCTACTCTCTGTCAAACTTTGACTTTTCCCATTATGTCTCAGATATTCTTAAAAATAAATAAATACTAGAAAGAAGTTTCCCTAAGGCTCTAAAGTATCCTACCTTGTCCCTGAATAGTCATGTATTTTTTAAGAGCTGCTTTTTGAATCTGTCTCATGTACCTTTTGCTTTTCAAAAACTATTGCAAGTGTTGGCAATTTTGGAAGAAAGCAGATTTTTTTCCAGTAACCTTGTAGAAAGTGATGAAGCTAGCTTTGAAAACAAGCATGATATTTGGGAAAAGAGTGAAAACTAAAAAATTAAGAATACCTACCAACCTGAGACCAATTAGTCATCTACATTCTGTGACAGAGGAAAGGATAGGAATGAATTTTTAAATTGAATTTAGAAGAAAAACAATCCCCTCCAAAATGGCAATAAGTTCTGATATAGAGAAAAAAAACCCACATTTTTATGAGGGGAGAAAAATAAAATCTGGGGTAAATGTATTTTCACCCTGATTATTTATATGTTTGAAATAAGAAAAAAAGTAGTAAATATGTAAGTTTTTTCTTAGGCTGAGATTCTGACTTAGACTGAAACCTCTGTTGCATGTTGCCTGATTAGCTAGTTTGTGCCAGTAGCTTAAGGATACAGAGCCAGTTCAATGTATTTGGGGAAAACAGGAAGTACTGTGTAATCAGATTCAATTTTGCCTAGTCTTCTGCAGTTTTTCTAGTAAGCTCTTATTGGAGTGTCCAATCCGTTCCCCACCTAATTCAGAAAGAGTTAGATTAGCGTGAAGTAGGGTTCTCTGTCCCTCCGAAATACTAGATAAATTTAGGATAGAACCCAAGTTTTCTAGAGAGATTAGGTGACTTGGGTTCCCTCAGCAATCAGTGCCTCATATATAGGTACAACAGCAGCAGAAATGTGATTCATTGGAATGTGTCACTTGCTTAACTTTTAGACAGGAATATGGATATGTTAAGACATACACGGATATAATTAGGTGTTGTCATAATCAAGGTGCAACACACGATGTTTCAAATTAGATGTACTTTAAATCTGAAAACTTAGAAAGTGATGTGAACATCACTGAGCATTTTTAAAAGCCTCTTCTGTCACTGAAGAAAAAAATTTCTAGCTATTTCTTCAGATTCCTTAGTAGGTGTTAACAATTCCGTTTTTTACCAGAAGACTGCAAGACTGAGCAAAATACATCAAAACCCAAAATGAAATACATTGCTACAAGCATTATAGTGCCAGTGTGGTTGCTCAGATTTCATGATGCTGTACTGACAATTACAAAAGTACATCCAATAGAGTGCAGTACTGTACTTCAGTCTGTACATTAAAAAATACTCTGTGGAAAGGCTTCTAAACCCTTTGTAACTGTGCAGCGTAGTACAGTTCTGTCATACATTTCTCTGCAGTATCCTAAGTAAAAAATATCATTTGAAGATAATGGGTACCATGTCTTGTAATGTATTTTGGATGATTTCTATGAAAAAAAAATACTATTTAGGTATTGCTTGATGTTATAAGTATGTTTGGGGTTTTAATTCACTGGGTTACATCTTAATAAGTTATTAGGAAAGTGATGGATGTGGCATATTTGCAATATTTCATTTTGGAAACGAACTGGTCTTATGACACCTGAGAAAAAAGCTGACATGCAGGAAACCCCTAGGGACTATCACTTTGTTAGGAGCCCAATGAGCAAAGAAATGCTTACTGATGCCTCCGGAAAAACTCAGTTACTGACAGTGAGGCATCTTAGGCATCCTCGTCAGATGCCCAATCACTTTGGAAAACTTGAAACTATTTGTTTTCAAGCTTGAGTAATAGTTATAATATGCTGTCATTCACAAATTTATATTAGAGTTCATATATCTTCTACCAAGTAACAAGTGTTAGGACAAAAAAAAAAAAAAGCCTTAAAGTTGCATCAGTTGAGGTTTAGATTTGATATCTGGAAAAATTTCTTCACCAAAAGGGTTATCAGGCATTGGAACAGGTTGGGCAGGGAAGTGGTTGAGTGGTTGAGACTGGAGGTATTTAAAAAACACGTAGATGTGACAATTAGTGACATGGTATAGTGGTGGACTTGACAGTGCAGGGTTAATGGTTAGCCTCAATGATCTTAAAGGTCTTTTCCAATCTAAATGATTCTATGATTTATGTTAGAATCTCTATGAACCAAGTGAAGTAATTTGTATGTTCATGTGTTAACAACATTATACTGAAAGATCTCACTTTCAATGTTATCTGGCCTAAAATAGAAGGTGGTGTTTATGCACAAATGGCAGGTTACAAAATTTACTATTTTAACAAGTATTCATGTGTGCCCATTATCTGACATAATAGATAGCTATATATTTTCAGAACCAAATCAGACTGATCTAACTTGTGTAATTTGCGTAACTGGTGTAACATCACCTAAATTATACAGTCCTGTATGACAACTCTGGTCTTTATTCATAAGTAAATACTGGATATGCCACAGAAAATGCCAAGGTAACTTTAGAGACAACAGATCTCTAACTACAGGAGTACATGCTGCACATACAGCAGGTTGCAAACTTTTTTTTGGTGAATATACTACTCCTAGTGGTTTAGACTGAAATATAATCCACCTATGCTATCAGTAATTGGTATATTTATACCAGAAATGCACATTTGGAATTAGAACATACCAGATTTTTAGAAATACCATATAAAAATACAGGAATTGTGTGAGTATGGCAAAAAAGGTATTTTATGTTTCCCATGAAGATGCTGCAAAGGTGCCTCACTTTAAGCAGAGGACCAGGTGATACTGTATACAGCTGCTGTACTGCAAATGGGTATTTTGCAGCATATTGAAAATACTAGTCTTTTATGTTGAAGAATCAGAGATCGTACTAATAAAGATAACTTCTAGAGGATCTGGGCCAAGGATTTATTTCTGATTTCCACTACTAAAAATTCAGCAAACTTGCAGCCACCTTACAGGACTACTCTGTAACTCCAGAAAAGCTTATTTTAAGATGCTTTGACTGTTAAGAGCTGGATCCAAAGACCACCAAAGCTGTGGAAGGATCTTCACTAGCTTTAAAGTTCCTTAAAGCAGATCAACAGTTATTTGACTACAAAGAAGTATTTGCTAATTTGGCTTTCCATTGAGAAATCTGCAAAAGTGTATCTGTCAATAATTCTGACACCCTTCAGGGAGAGATAAGGAGATGAGTGTATGAAGTCTTCATATCAATTTTCACAAAAATGATTTATCTTAAAACCATGCAAAACATCCTGTGCAATATGGTGGTTAAGTGTGCTTGTTGCACATTATCTACATTATCTACAGGCTCTCTGGTTGTCTAAAGAATCAGGCTTAAATTACCTTGAAATGCAGTTTCAAATATGAGAGGACTGGAGGTGGTTGGTCATCTCCCTTGGGTTATTAATGGAATTTCAACCACTTCCTGAATGTCAGTCACTTCAAAAGATGTTAAAAACAGAGGCATCCACATCTGCATGATGAAATCTAGCAGGTTTCCCTTATATTTTTTGTAGAAATGCTCTTCACCTACATCATATTGGAGGCTGAATGTTAGTTGCATACCAGCTGAAGAGATGTACAAAGTCACAACCAACATGTGTTCAAAACATGGTTACTGTTTGAGTGCAGTCACGAGCAATATCATATTTCTGAGTACATACAAAAGAATTCTGTATACTGCTGCTGTGTGATGGACAAGGCATATAGTCTTCTCAGAAAGTATGTATTAAGCTGTTTAGCAAATTCCCAAGAAGTTTTATTCATCTCTTCACCTGAAAGTTACTATAAAACTTTCAAATTACTCTTTTCTATCTGTCATTGATTCAAAATCACAAAAATGTTTTTCTTGCCTTCTTATTTTGCCATGTGAGTCACTTGTTTTGGTAGTCTGAAGTTTAGAGGCTTGCTTCTTATCTGTTGTTTTACACATGGGTAATCTCAGATAGTTATTTCCTGCCTTACATCATGGTGAAGTGAAAGAAATACCAGATTTGGGCTGTGAATGTTATGTATAAAACAACACTAGGTATGTTCTGCCAGTTAAAGATGGTGGGGAATTTTTTTATGACCTTTTCTTTTTTCCCTTTAAGGAATGTTTGTTTGTCAAGGTCTTTCTGTTTTGACATACTTCAGTAAAATGAAAACTGGTTTCCTGCTAGTCCAGTGGACAGGTTATGGATCCAGGGATTGTGTAGGAGCCTGGGAGACATTTGCAATAGGACTTCTTGGCTCCCGCATTTCCTGCCATAGTCCCAAACATGCTGGAACTGGTACTCGGCTCCCAGCTCTGCAGAGGGGAGCCTGGGAACCTACAAAATGCTGCTTTGGCTGAGATCTGCAGGCTCTTTTCTGCAGATTTGAGTGAGGTTGCTTTCACATTGTTCCCCCAGGCCTTTGTGTCTCACCCTTGG
>JBCJKH010012323.1:6392-19320 GCA_039877255.1 Loriculus beryllinus
TTGTATTCTCTTCCCTTGTTATTTCCCTTATCATTATTATTATTGGTGGTAGCAGTAGTGATCTGTGTTATACCTTAATTACTGGACTGCTCTTATCTCAACCCATGGGAGTTACATTGTTTTGATTCACCTTACCACCCCTCCAGGAGCTGCGGGAAGGAAGAAGGGGGAAGTGAGAGAGACACTGCATGGATGATTTACAGCTGAGCTTAAACCATGATGCCCTTCTACACCTACACTGGTTCTTTGACTGTGGGAATAGAGGCCAAATGTTCGCGCTCTACACTGCTGCTCAGCCAAGAAAACCAACAAAGAAGTTGGATTCAAATGCACTTCTGGTGGGAAAGCGAGCAGCGAGAGCAATGTGGGTTGCACCATTTTGAAACTCTGTTTAGTGAATATGCCCAGCACAAGATTTCCCCCCTGATTCTTTGGCTGTGGAAGCAGAGGTCAAACGTTCGTGCTTTACACTAAGCTCCTGCTCAGCCGAGAATGACCTCCAGAGAAGTTGGATTCAAATGGACTTCTGGTGAGAAAGCAAGGAGTGAGAGCAATGTGGGTTGCACTGTTTTAAAGCTCACTGTTTACTGAATATGCCAAACACAATATTTCCCCCCTGATTCTTTGATTGTGGAAGCAGAGGTCAAACGTTTGTGCTCCACTAAGCTCCTACTCAGCCGAGAACGACCTCCTTAGAACTTGGATTCAAATGGACTTCTGGTGGGAAAGCAAGGAGCAAGAGCAATGCGGGTCGCTCCGTTTCAAAGCTCACGGTTTAGTGAATATACCCAGCACAAGATTTACTCCCTGGCTCTTCGGCAGTAGGAGCAGAGTCCAAATGTTCGTGCTCTACCCTACAGCTCAGCCAAGAATGACCGAAAAAGAGGTTGGATTCAAATGGACTTCTGGAGGGAAAGTGGGGAGCGAGAGCAATGCGGGTTGAGCCACATTGAAGCTCACTGTTTTGTGAACATGCCCAGCACAAGAGTTCTCCCCTGGCTCTTTGACTATGGGAACAGAGGTCAAATGTTCGTGCTCCATTAAGCCCCTGCTTAGCTGAGAACGAAAAACAAGGGAGTTGGATTCAAATAGACTTCACCTGGGAAAGCGAGGAGGGAGAGCAATGCAGGTTGCTTCGTTTCAGAGCTCACAGTTTGCTGAATATGCCCACCACAACATTTCTCCCCTGGTTCTTTGACTGTGGGAACAGAGTTCAAACGTTCGTGCTCTACACTGCAACTCAGCCGAGAACGACAAACAAAGAAGTTGGATTCAAATGGACTTCTGGTGGGAAAACGAGGAGCGGGAGCAATGCGGATTGCACTGTTTTAGAGCTCACTGTTTAGTGAATATGGCCACCACAAGATTTCCCCCTGGCTCTTCGGAAGCAGGAGCAGAGGCCAAATGTTCATGCTCTACACTGCTGCTCAGCCGAGAATGACCAACGAAGTTGGATTCAAATGGACTTCTGGAGGGAAAGCGAGGAGCGAGACCAATGCTGGCTGCACCTTTTTAAAGCTCCCTATTTACTGAATACATCCAGCACACCATTTCTCCCCTGGTTCTTTGACTGTGGGAACAGAGTACAAACATTCGTGCTCTACCCTGCTGCTCAGCCGAGAAAACCAAAATTAAAGTTGGATTCAAATGGACTTCTGGAGGGAAAGAGAGCAGCTAGAGCAATGTGGGCTGCACCTTTTGAAAGCTCACCGCTTAATGAACATGTCCAGCACTGCATTTCTCCCCTGGTTCTTTGACTGTGGGAACAGAGTTCAAACGTTCGTGCTTTACAGTGCTGCTCAGCCGAGCAAACCAACGAAGTTGGATTCAAATGGACTTCTGGAGGGAAAGCAAGGAGAGAGATAAATGCGGTTTACACCGTTTTAAATCTCACTGTTTACTGAGTACGTCCACCACTACATTTCTCACCTGGTTCTTTGACTGTGGGAGCAGAGTTCAAACGTTCGTGCTCTACACTGCTGCTCAACTGAGAAAACCAAAAAAGAATTTGGCTTCAAATGGACTTCTGGAGGGAAGGGTTCAGCTAGATCAACGAGGGTTGCACCGTTTTAAAGTTCACTGTTTACTGAACATGTCCAGCACAACATTTCTCCCTTGGTTCTTTGACTGTGGGAACAGAGTTCAAACGTTCGTGCTCTACACTGCTGCTCAGCCGAGAAAACAAAAAACCAGGTTGGATTCAAATGAACTTCTGGAGGGAAAGCAAGGAGAGAGAGAAATGCAGTTTGCACCGTTTTAAATCTCACTGTTTACTGAATATGTCCACCACTACAGTTCTCACCTGGTTCTTTGACCTTGGGAACAGAGTTGAAACGTTTGTGCTCTACACTGCTGCTCAGCCGAGAAAACCAAAAATTAAAGTTGGATTCAAATGGACTTCCGGAGGGAATGAGTGGAGGGAGAGCAATATGGTTTGCACCGTTTTAAAGCTCACTGTTTCCTGAGTGCGTCCAGCACAACATTTCTCCCCTGGTTCTTTGACTGTGGGAACAGAGTTCAAACATTCGTGCTCTACACTGCTGCTCAGCCGAGAAAACCAAAAAAGAAGTTGGATTCAAATGGACTTCTTCTGTGAAAGCGAGGAGCGAGAGCAATGTGGGTTGCACCGTTTTAAAGCTCACTTTTTACTGAACTTGTTCAGCACTAGATTTCCCCGCATTGCCCCCCATGCGCTGCCAATTCTCCCCGTGGTCTCCCATTGCCCTCTGTGGGCTCTCATTTCCCTCTATGGGCTCCTATTGCTCTCTTTGGGCACCAATTGCCCCCTATGGGCCCCAGTAGGCTGACATTGTCTCTACGCCCACCTGTGGGCGCACCTGGCCATTGCCCTCTGTGAGCTCCCATCTCTCTATTGGCTCCCATTGCGCCCCATTGTCTCCCATTGCTCCCCATGGGCTCCCATTGCCTTTTGTGGGCTCTCATTGCTCTCTTTGGACTCCCAGTCCTGTCTATGGGCTCCCATTTTCCCTTATGGGCTCCCATTGACCCCATGGTCTCCCAATTCTCTATGGGCTCCTATTGCCCTCTGTATGCTGCCGTTACTCCCTATGGGCTCCTATTGTGCCTATAAGCTCCCATTGCCCTCTATTTGCTACCATTGTTCCCTATGGGCTCCCATTTCCTTCTATGGGCTCCCATTGCCCCCTGTTGGCTCTCATTTCCGTCTGTGGGCTCCCATTGCACCCTGTGGTCTCCCATTACCCTCTATGGGCTCCCATTGCTCTCTATGTGCTCCCGTAGTCTGCCAGTGTCTCTGCCGACCCCCTATGGCCGCACCTGGCCATAGCCGCCTATGATTTCCCATAGGCACCCATTGTCTCTGCCTCCCGACTGTGGCCACACCTCTCCATTGCGCCCTAGGTACTCCCGTTGCCCCATATGGGCTCCCATTGCCCTCTCAGGGCTCCCTTATTCTCCCATTGTCTCTGCCGCCCCCCCTTGGCGGCACCTGGCCCTTGCTCTCTATGGTTTCTGATAGGCTTCCATTGTGTCTGCCACCCCCTCTTCCCACTCCTAGCTAGCGTACCCTATGGCCTCCCATTGCCCCCTATGGGCTCCCATAGGCTTCCATTGTCTCCTCCTCTCTCCCGTGGCCACACCTGGCCATTGCACTCTACGGGCTCCCATTGCCTTCTACGGACTCCCATTGCCCCACTGTGGACTCCCATTACTCTCTATAGGCTCCCATTGCTCTCTATGGGCTCTGAAACAAGGGGAGCACAAAATCACAAAATGGAATATAAATTTTTAGAATTAGTTTTAAGTAATGTTAAGTTTGATGGCCTTGTAACAGTAGCAATGGAAAATTACTGAGGTGCACGATACATAGAAAATAATAGAGTACAGCTAGAGAAGATAATGAGAATTCTTGGACAAGACAATTTGTTATAGCTCGCATAGTTTTAAGAAAAAGAGTCTAGAATAACAGGACACAGGGATAAAGAGTATCTGAGAATGGCAGGTGTCTCGGATGGGCTACAGTTAAACTAAGTGGTAAGTAGGAGGATAGGAGGATTACTACGTCTCTGGTGCTAACGAACCAATTAGACTGGTATAAACATCTACTGGGCATGCTTCTAAGGCTGCCAGAAGTGATGAAGATTGTTGGAAGAAGTAAACAGACCCTCAGAGACCACTACCACAATTCTGTACGCATGCGGGGAACTTTCTGGAAAATTATGTAATCCATATGTAGCCTCATGAATATGTATATATGCCCAGAGACTATATAAGGACGGCTTGTGCAGCAATACGGGGACACACGCTAGGAGGAGCTATCCCCTCGTGTCTCCCAGTGCCGCAATAAAGAATACCTGCTTGTCAGGCAAGTTTGTTCCTGAAGTTTTCTCCGAATCAAAACACAGCATGAGTCCTGAAAATAGTGTGGGAGCATAGATGGCCATGCAGAGGGTTGCAGTAGCACTATGAGGCATGGAGTAGCAGGTAAGGCTGGTGGCCTTAACTGCCACCAGCAGAGAAGGCATTTTTGTTTTTTGTAGTATCAAGGCAGTGCTGCACATTCCTCCAGGACATGTCACAGAGCAATGGGAAAAGTGAATCCTTGTCGGTCAGCAGCACATATTGCACAGCCCCTTTCATAGCATGGATAGAGAAAACCGATGCAAATACAGGCTTCTAAATATATGTTTTTTTCTGTATTCAGAAATTAAATGTAATTTTAGTTGTAATCAGTTACTTAAGAAGAAAATTGGAATTAAGTTATTTATAGTATGGATAAAGTTTAATATTTACAAGTCAATAGCTTGGCACTGGAAGTAGACTGTGAAACTGGTTGAAAAAACCCTGGATATACAACTTTAGTTCATATAAGAGGTAACTTCTCATGCATACTGAAATGATAGGATCTGGAATCATCTTAGGATCTGCACTCTTTTTCCCAGGAGTCTATTTCTGTCTTGTCTGTGACATAAAAAAAATCCCTTCTTCGTGCATCTGAGCTAGGGTCTGTGTAGGTGTATACTAGAAGATTTCCATAATATGTCCTTTCACCTTTTAAAGTTGTTGAAAGGTCCTAGAAACAGAGGCCTCTCAAATTAATTCCTATGTGCAATGAGACCACATCTTTCCAGTAGGGGTAGAAGTCTTAGAAAAACAAGATGTAAATATTTTTTCATTTATTTACCCTCATTCTTATAATGGCTATTATTTGAGTTCATTTTAAAGTATATAACTTCTGTATTTCCAAAGGTCCCTCCCAACCCTATTCTTTCTGTGATATCCATGGCTGCAGTTACAGTATGTCACTTATTGTCATGCTAATCTAGATGCTTGTAATAGGAACTAGCTCTCCCATAATGTTGCTAGCTAAGAACTGGTCTAAATTGAGCTTCTGTTTGTAAAATATTGTATGTGCACTTTCTGCTCCTTGTTTAGGAGTGCAAGTGATAATTAACTGAGAAAAAACTGCTGCTTGCTGACAAAACCATAATAATTACACAAACCGCTAAAGTTAGCTCAGAAAGCTAATGAAGACTACTAAGTGATGGCATGACAATTAACTCTGAAACCCATAAATCCAGTAACTGATAAGAGGGCAATAAATAACTAAATGCATCCTTATTCTGATACTGTGCTTGCAGTAAACAAGCATATTTATTTTGTCAAGCTCTTGAATTGTAAGCTAGTGACAAAAATACTTTTCAACATCATCTTCCTCCTCTCCCTCACTGCCCCAGTTCTATTATTACAAAGGAGCATGTCTACCCTTGAAGTACAGGTAATTGGGTAATTTTTCATATGACTTCTTTCATGAACTATGGGTTTTATTTCTAGAATGTCTTTTGTGATAGGATATTGTGTTATTTCATTGCTGGAGAAAAACTTGTTGGGAAACATGGAAAGCATTAAACATATCAAGCATGTCTTCTCTACCCAGTAAATATTTAAAGAATAATATTTCAGTTGCTAATATTGTGAAAAAGAGTGAAAGTGTATATTCCTTTCTAGCTCTGAAAACTGTGTGAAAAACATTAATTTTATTCTAGAGTCTAGGAATTTTAACTAACAATTGAGATTTTAAAATAAGTATACACTACAAGAAAACATATACGGAAGCAGACTCAGATCACTGAGATTTTTCGTCTTTCAAAAAGAGACACTACCACTCAATACTATTTTTAGCTAACATTTTTCACAGGCTTTCAAGTATATTTTTTATCTTTTTTTTAGTTTGGGTTATCTTTTTATAGAATGACTCAAACCTTCCTTTCTACTGGTGCCTCAATCAATCAGCATGTATGAGTTCAGAATGAATGTATATGTACACATGGGTCAGAGGGCAAACATTTCAGATAGAATCTCAAATTAGCATAATTTTTGATGGCTAGATGGGCATGGATATGAATGCAAAATGTAATTTTTGCCTAGGATCTTTTTTTTTTAAAGAGAAAATACCATCCTGGTATTTTAGATGACAGTGTGAGGGCAAAGCAAATAGCAATTCCCCACCCTGCCCACTGCCTAAGAAGGCAGATGATACTGTACTTTGCAATGATAAGTGCTTATCTTCCACAGTGAGGGGTTTTAAGTTGCCACAAGTAAAGTTGTGTGTAAGAATAACTGCTTTCACAGCCATTTTTTAGGTGCAACAGCGTAGCAGACAGCATATGAAACTTATATTCATAAGAAGTTATGAACCCATTCTAGTGTTTCTTCTAACTCAGAGACTGTGTTCCTGAGCCTAAGTGTACTTGTTCTACTCCTGCTTGCTTGAAAGAGAGAGTTTTACTTGGAATATATTTCTGGGTATATAACATGGGTTAAGAGCAGATTTCACTAGATAAAACCCAGCTTCCACTTCAGATAAACATCTCCATATTCTGCCTCTTGCCTATCAGCCTGGGTTCCACTGATGTCAAGGTAATTGTATTTTGAGAATTGCCTTTCAAAGTAACCGTCTTGATAATGGTGTAGAAAAATGTTACTCTGCAAATATGGTTTTATCAAATAGAGTTGAAGATACAATTCCAGCGAGGAAATTATTTGGCTGGAGCAATCCCAACTTGGAAAGAAATTAAATGGAGTGGCTGTCTGGTTGAATGCCCGAGTCTTTGGAAATGTGTACGAGTGTACATATGTGTATGCATTTCATTTCTTTTAACCTTCTTTAGTTTAAAGCAAGTTGTTTCATGTGGAGTTTGTGAAAGGATAAAGTCCAGTTTCAGTGACATAAATGTGTGGCAAAAATCCTTAAATTAAACACATCTTATCCTCTTATTGAGCTAAGTATAACTGTAACATTCATTTTAACTTTAATAATCTAATGCAATTTAGTGCTATATGAAACCAAACTGATGCTTCTTTTTATAAATATTCATTAAAACCAGATAAGGATCTGTGCTGAAGCTGTTTTCTTGTAAAGTAGCCAAGAATTGTCTAATTTATAATAAATGTCTGTCTTTAGCTATGTTTTGAAATACTGGTTTACAATGGTTTAATCTATTTCTACATGGTGGAAAAAAATTACTCTTGACCTAATGATATAATGTCTTAAAGACAATCTGGTCAGAGAAAACGAAGCATTATTTTAATATTAATTTATACCCTCTTAAGTAAATACAAATTCCTCCTTTGACATAAAGTAGCAAATGAAGTAATCATGCTTGGAACCATTCCTGAATTTAAGTACAGGACATTGATTTACATTGTGTTGCTTTGCAATCGATCTTTAGCTATCTTGTTTTTAATCTTTTCAGGAAATTCCGAAAATAAATTATTTCCTTCAGTCTCCATGTAGAAGTATTAAATTATATGTGATATGCCATATAAATTGCAAAGATACATAAAATTCAATAAATAATCCACTTAGAAGTATTACTAGGTATTTGACCTATGTACTTCCTTGCAAATCCACAGAATGGTATTTAAAAGATTTTGATAGGTTTTGAAACCTATTATTGCCAATGATTCAGTGGAGCCAGAATCTTCTGGTTGACAGAAGTGACAAGAAGTTTTTCAATAATTCTACTGAATCTGATGAAATTCTGCCAGAAAACATGATAGTGTGCAGAGTTTTCTATATGAAAGAAATGCATACTGTCTTCTAATTAAGAAAAAGCTCATATGAATGTAGCCCTACTTATGATTATGCTGCTGCTGTTCTTTTGGTGTGGTTTTGTGTGTATGTTTTTTTGGAGGGATATCTTTCAAAACCTTCACTCCTAAGAAACCAGCTGAATTCCATGTTTTATGAAAACCACACAGGCAGTTTGTTCTTAATTTCTGCTGGTTCAGAATTGACAGCTAGTCAGAAACAAAACACTGCAGTACACTGCTTGTATGCAATCATGTGTTTTTATTTGCTACCTGGTTTGGCACTATGATTTCAAACACAAAGTCACTGTGGAAACACACACTGACTAGGGAGATAAAACGACTAGAAGCTAAAATTAAACTGATGTCTGTGGCCAAAAATAGATGAAATACAAAAAAGCATTTTATGCCGTAAAAATTAGTTTTAAAAAAGTGTTACTGTAAATATTAATACAAACCAGGGTTTCTAATTTTGATAGCTAAAGACTCTGCAGTCTGCAAAACTTCACAGTATCGAGTTCACAAGCCTTTTAATTCTGTCTCTATCGGGATTCCTTGACGCTTCTCCTCTCAAAACTGCTTTTGTTAGCTCTCCATGTTGATGGGAACATGGTACCCTTGCAAGATGTAGCTCTATGACAGAATGGGGAGTTATATACAGCTCTAGAAAATTCATACTGATTTTATGTTCAAGAGTTTTTTCTTTGATGTCTTATTTTGAGACTGGAAAAGAAGCTGAGTTCTGGTGGAAAATGATACAGTATCTTCACCTGCTAAATGATGATGGAGGTTTGTGACAGTTCAGGGAATGAGATGATTTCATCCTGGGAAGATCAATTCAATTACTGCTCCCTCTGGTGAGATCCACTACATAACAACAAAATACACTGAATGGACTGAACTTCTGAATGGACTAATTCTTAAGGCACAAATTATACCTGGTGGCAAATGGGACCTCTTATCAAGCCAAAGATAGCTCTGGAGTAGGAATAGTTTCATATCTGTTCTTTGTATAATTACAAAGTTTCTGGTATTTACTTATGTGTAGGATTTTCAGAATCACCCCTCAATGCCACTAAAATGTGCAGTAAAACTGTTGATGGATTAATTCTGAGTAGTTAATATGGAGTTCCTAAACTGTAATGGATCTCTAAATAAACTCTTCTGCAAAACTAGGCAAGTTTCTCAGGAAAAGCTGAAATGCGCTTTATGAAGTTATTTATATCTAGTCTGACTTTCAGGTGCAATTAGATAAAAGAACAAAACTTCACCAGGCAGTGCAGAGCTATTTCTTTTATTTTTAGACAGAGGTGAATGTGACCTGCAAAATACAAACTGAACTTGGATAGAGAATAAAGATCTTCAAATTTTGCAGTATAAAGAAGAAGGATTTATGATTTAACAGATTGGGAAAAGATCCTGTTCAAAGCCTCCATTTTCATGATGGGTATTTCCAAAGCTTCAGCTCTACTTTTATTTATGATTGTAAACCCTACCTTTCAAACTGACTATTGCTTTGCATTAGTTTGGTTTATTAGTATTACTACATGAAGACTGGAAGAAACAGACATTTTAACTACTGTGAACCAGGTGAGAGGTTCTATATTGAGTTCATTTAACCTCTCTTACCCCTGTCTTCTTTGAAACAGGACAGGATGGTTGATACAGCTTATCTCTATCAACTTCTGTCTAGTTTTTGTCAGAAACTCTCCTGCTGCTCCTCTTTTCTGCATGTCTGGTTACCTGTTAATCCTGTTTCATGCTACAGGAAATAACGGAAGCAGGCAAACTTGATTAGAGTTTATTTTACATGTCAGAACCTGGCAGAACTCTCACAACTATTTCCAACCTTTGTTACAGTCCCTCTTATGGGTCAATTTGTTCAGAAACTTTAGCAGGGCATCATCATGTAATGGGACAGCAGAAGGAAGGCTCCTAATGTGTCCTTCCTGGGCCACCCTTATACCATCTCCCAGGGCCCTCCATTTTATCTGTTCCCAATTTTACATCTCTCTTATAAATAAATACTTTTTATTTTTACTTTTTTTTTTCTGAGACAGCTGATGCCTCAAATGGTAAAATATGGCTGAGCCTGCTTTTCAAGGCTTCATTATTCAGAATGACACTGAATATAACTGCCAAATTAATTTTTAAATATCCTAACCTATGCTACAAAAAATCTTCTTGCTGGAGAAGAAAGGACAATACAATGAATTTTCTCTCCCATGTGTATGAATTGCTCAATTTTTTTTTATACTACTTTTTTTCCCCAGTAGCATGAACACAGGATTCTTCCGCCTGCATTCTTCTTCTGTTACTGGGGGAGCTTATTCCCTTCTGCTTATTATGAAAGGTTAGAGGAAAAGGAGAGAGCCAAAGTTTCAACGCTGCTCTTCCGCTTCCAAGGTTGGTTTGTTTTTTTTTTTCTATTATGAAAAAGCTGGGATTTCTTTACTGACTTTACCACATGATACACCTAAGGCTGTGAGGAAGAAGTTATTCTTTAAATTCTTTAAAAAGATCTATTTCCAAATCTTTCTTCTTCACTCCTTTCTTCTACTGGACTTTGGTTTGATTTATATAGCAGTCAAATTAACTTTCTCTTGAATTTCTCAGATGTTAATACATTTTACTATCTTTTTCAAACAGACTTCTCTGAGTAACACTCTTCTGGCTCACGCAAAGGTTGGGGTTGCATATATTTATGTCAACTGGATGCATAATATGTATGAAACAGCGGCTGTGATTTCTGGTTATCAAACTTGCAAGTACAAGTCACATGATTTCTGCCCAGCTGTGCAGAAAAAGACAACAGTCATTGTTGTCTATGTCATCCAGGAAAATGTGCAAGCTGCTTTGTGGATTGCTGGATTAATGCAGGCTATCCCCAGAGATCTTCCGTGGTAAAGAGTCCCTTCAGTTTATTACTCTGTAACCCCTCAGGGGACTCGCTATATCCTTGGCGAGACTTTGAAGTAGATGTGTAAACAATCCTTTCATGAAGTAAGACACAAGCTAGTTCGATAATACTGTGATAATACAACTATAACAACAACAAATTTGTATCTGCAAAAAATCCCATCAGAATTTTGAAACATTTTTGTCTCCTTTTCAGAGACAAGGAGAAAAAAGTGGGCACCACTGTGAACAAAATCAGAATCACAGAACTGCAGAATAGTTGAGGCTGCAAGGGATCTAAAGAAGTCATCTGATCCAACTTTTCTGCTCAAAAGGGTCACTAAGAGTCAGTTGTTCAGGACCATTGTCTAGATGACTTTTGAATATCTTCAAGGAAGGAAACTCCACAACCTGTCTGGGCAACCTGTGCCAGGGCCTGCTCACCCTCACTGAAAAAGTGTTTCACAGTGTTTCAGAGGCAGCCTCCTGTATTTCTGTTGGTATGCAATGCTCCTGCTTCTGCCATTGGAAATCGCTGCAAAGAGCCTAGCTCCCTCTTCTTACACCCTCTCTTCAGGTATTTATGCACAGTGATAAATTCCCTCCTGAATCTTTTCTTCTTTAGGTTAAACAGTAACAGCTCTCTCAGCCTTCCTACATATCTGAGCCCAGAATTTATTTATGTTATGTGCTTCATGTTATATGCTAGGGACGTTATCTGGTCTAGCTCTCACTGAAACCAAGTCAGGCTGACTTCTATTGGGTTTTGGCGTAATGCACCCGTGAGAGGAGAGTCTAAGTCACTGCGTAAAATGAGTCTTTAGGCAAACAACTGCTATGCTTGCAGACAGTATCCTTTCAACATGACATTCAAATATGACATCAATGAAGAGAATTCACACACTCCATCATGGTCCTTTTTTCAGCTGGGAACACTAATGCACAAAGGAAGTAGCTTTCCATTGCAAGAAAAAGGGTTCCTAAATACACAAGGCAAACATCTCTTCTAATCTTACAACAATGTAAAGTGTCTTACAAAACTGGTAAGAAATGGGTAGGAAAAAAATTAAAGGTATAATTTCATTCCGCTATTTTTAATTTTTATGGTTATTTCATGTAATAGGTGAAACATTGACACAGATGGAATGAATCAGAAACAATTTAAGGCTTGTACTGTATTTTCCCAGCCAAGTGAAGTTTTCCTAGGACGAAGTGTCTTAGAAATAACAATAAGGCGTGGCTGCCTAATTGCAGGTGAGTTTGAATCACCTTGTATTTGAAGCCATTTTTCCTTTATGGAAAAAATATGAGGATAGGGGAGATGAAGGGAAAGATTATCCTGACTCCATAGGGAGAACAATGTCACTAATGTGTATACTAAACCTGCCACATATTCATGACCTTTGCTTGTACCCTAGCCTGTACAGCAGTATAATTTGAAACTTCACCATTCTACAGGGTGTACAGTAACATTTCCACACTAGGATGCCTAGCCACTGACCCTAAAGAATGACCCTTGCTTATAGTGAAGTGCCACAGGCAACACAGCATGAGCTGCTGATTTCTTTTCACAGCAAACAATAATACATTGTCATGCTCACTCTCCTGTTTTCCTGTAGCTCCTTTCACACTAGGATTTTAAACCTGCTTACACATGAATTCTCATAGCCTTTTGGATTTACATATAGTTAATTATATTTTAAAAGCAAATCAGCAATAAACCAAAAAGAAATTCCAGGTTTTCCAGCCCTTGCTGTGCTGATTCCCAGCCTTTGGACTAACTTCCATGATGCAAGTGGCAGGATATGAAATAAGGATGAAGAGCAGAAGAGATGTTAGAAGGCTGCAGGGTATGGAGTGGTTTCCATTTTTCTGTACCTCTGCTCTGGCACATGTGGAAATTTTGCTTATTTCAGCTACAAAGGTTCCCACTTGAGTTATTATCAAACTTTCCTTC
>JBCJKH010012324.1:0-28561 GCA_039877255.1 Loriculus beryllinus
CAGGGATGGGGCAGCCACAGCTTCTCTGGGCACCCTGTGCCAGCGCCTCAGCACCCTCACAGGGAAGAGCTTCTATCCAGTGTCTAAGGAAGGACAGGCCAGTGTCTCAACACTGTGCAGCTTTCACAGGCTTTCTTTTCCTGCTGCTGATCTCTCACACAACTCTCTGCAAAATGGTCACTCAATGGCTGGACCAATAACAACTTTCTGCCAAAAACACTAATGCCAAAAAACGGTTTGATTGAACCAGATGTACATTTTGTTGAGTAGGTTTTCATTTTCTTCCAGAATAGGGGAAAAAGTGGCTGTTTTCAATCCTTTTCACCATTAACTCCATAGGGCCAGGGTGGTCATCAGCACCTGCACAATTTGGGTTTAAGCAACTCACCTTATTGTCATACGTAGTAACAAAGCCCAAATTCTGCTGACTTACCAGATGTCCTGGGTTTAGTGTGACTGGATGGAAATATGCAGGTTAGTACACACCTGGCTATACCTGTGACATTTATTATAAGAAGAAAAATACTTTTTGAACTGAAGAACAGAGTCCTTGGCAGCAAAGACTCAAAGCCCTGTACTCTCTTTACTTGTTCTACTGTGCTCTGCAGCTTTTCCCTCAACTGTTATTTTGTTCTGCTTCCACCTTTCAACAAAAACTCTAACAGCTTTCAAGAATGGCAAGATCTCAGCCTCCACCTCCACAAAGAGTTGTATGTTCAAAATCCAAAGAGTCAATCAAAATCGAGGAACTGGGTCCCCCATCCTACCTCTGCTGCTGCTTCTTCCTTTGCCATCAAGTCCTGCCCACACAGCAGATGCTGTCAGCCAGTGTTCCACTCCTTGTTTGCTTCTTTTCCTCTCTGTAGTGCCTCCTTGGACCTTCAGTGGCTTTCAAAAACCTTCCTACAATCTTTCAGTTCTTTATAACTACTCAGCAATTTGCAGCCCATTAATCTCAGACCTGCATCATCTGCAGATGGCATCATTAGGAGCTTATTTAATCACCTGGGTGGAAGTTCTTGGGCAGGCCAGTGTAATGATGGGTTGCAGATGTGTCACACAACTCATCTAGATGCACATCTGTCTTGTAGCAGAGCTGATCTACACCAGTCCAGGCAATTTCAAGAGGTTATGACAGCAGGAGAGCTTTATATATCCCACTGCTTAAAAGCAGTACCTAGGGACATTGACCCTCTGCTGCTAAATTCACCTGATCTCCCCTTAATTACATTTGGTTTACCACTAACAGGCAAGCCAAAAGGGAGAAGCAGCAGGGTAACCTAACACAACAGACTGTGTCCTGCCTTGTTATGCTCTGTCAAGTCAGGTTGCCCTCAGATTTGCCAGAGTTCCATTGCTGCTATCCCCTGGGATGCTCAAAGGCACACTCAGTTAACCCAAGATCATTTATGACTGTGACTGGAATATGTTTGGCTGGGTTGGTGTTTCCCTGTCTCTGTGGATAACGATGTAAAAACCCAATGTCAACCAGCAAAGATATTGCTTTATTACTGATGAAATTAATCTGTATGGAGCTGACTGCAAAGCAAAACAGACACTGGCTGCATAGCCATCTCAGTGGAGAATGAGCACAGCATATGTCTGTGGGCTAAATCCTTTGCTGATGTGAAGTGGTACGGCCCTGTGGCACTAAACAGCTATCCCAGTTTATGTAAGTAGAGATGCCCCTGAGAATTTCAGCTTGCTTGCAGCAAAGCTCGTGGCTGTGCTGCTTCCCTGAGGGAAAGAAGAGATCCTGGACACCTGGAAATAGTGGTTATTTAAGGGCTGGACCACCCTGAGCAAGGACTGCCACCACAGTGGGCTTGGTTAATTGTGCTGTCTGGTAGGAAGGCACTGAGTTTGTAGAGACTGAGATACATAGGGATGGAATGTGCTCTCTTGTGCATAACCCCAACTGGAGGGTTCCCAGATCCCCCTTTTATGTTTCTATGACAACACCACCCAGCAGCTCTCGAGTGAAAGCCAAAAGCAGCAGCAGGGAGGTAGACACTGCTCAGAGGAGGAGCACCACCACCTTCACTCCCTCTGCTTTTCCAAGGAAAAGTGAGGGGATGGCATTGTAGGCTAACACTGTGCTTTGCCTCTCACAAACCTCACTCAGAATCAGGACTCTGCTCTTTTCCAAGAGGCCAGGGCAGCCTTCAGGCTGCATCAGCCAAGGACACAAATATCTGATCCCAATAGACAACTGAACAAATGTGAATATTCATTTTGTCCCCAGGCGGTGCAGGTTGTTAATCACAGCCTGATCGATACTAGTACGTACTGCACTAGAAACACCACTGTCATGCCCAGCCTGATGCTGGGATTTGCCAAGCCAGAAAAAATACCAAGTATCAGTAGATGAATGTGATCAATAGTAAAACAAGAAGAATGGTTTTACGGATTACCGTCTTCTAGATTTCATTCTTAACCCAAACTTCACCAGTAATGTCCTTATACTTACTCTCTGGATCATTGATAGAAACATTGGATAATATGCAGCAAGAGTAAATCCTTTTAGACAGACTAGGAATTTCTCCATCAGATAATTACTTTTAGATGATGGTACCAAATTTTCCATCCATTTAATACAGGCCACATTGATTTTGTTGAGCGCTGTTTTTAACAGGATGTCATGCAGGATTAAGTCAACTGCTTTGCAGGAGTCTGAATCTATTATGTCAGCAGAATTATCTTTACTAACTGAATTCATAATCTCCTCAAAAGAAAGACTGCTTGTTTGATGAGCAATTTTCTGGAGCAATGGATTGACATTTCATGGCCCATTTGGCTGTGTCCCATATTAGCAAGGCATCAGTACCGGACAAAGAGGCTAAAGTTAGTTGGGTTGTCCTAGTTACTTTTCTAAGCCATTTCATTTCACTGTTAGTCTCTTTTCAGGCCTTTGAAACTTTCCTTGTGTTCTGTTACTTGCTCAAAAGTCAGCATTAATAGTGCAGAGAGTGCTGTGTGCCTGTTATCAGTCCTAAAAAGAGAATCACTTCTAGAAAATGCTCCTTAAAGTTGCTATAATATTGTGCTCATTAGAATAACAAGAACAGTCTTATATCTTCAAGTGGAAGAAATGTAGGAAACAAAATGTGCTTCTACCATAGCCACTGAGCAGAGCTGTGGATGGTGATGTGCTTTCATTGCTGATGAAGGAATCAATGGGTTGAGCCCTGGGCTTATGTGGTTAGAGCACAGCTTCGGTTCTAACCAGAACGTGCTTCCTGTCACAGGGAGCCGGCGTGGGGACCGTGAGAGGCTCTGCACCGGGTGCTGCCTCAGCAGCCGCTGGCACCCTGTGATGGGGCTGGGGACAGTCACTTCTCCAGCTCCTCCTGCTCCTCCTCATGCTCTGAATTAAACAGAAATCAACCCTGTCAGTTATGGGTGTTTGAAAACACTCACAGAAGCCTGACTAAACAACGCAATTACAGTGTCAATATTGGCAAACTGTTTCAAAACAAACCCAAACACGTTTGCTTGGCATTAATGGCACTGCCAACAGTTGTGACTTAAAAAGGAAATAACGCCCCCTTCAAAGGGGAAAATGCGTGTTTTTCCCCCGGGCTTTCAAGTATAACAAAAGATTGCTTCTTATTCCAGTTAATGCTAACGGGAGGTTTTCCCACACTTCCAGCAGGAGAAATTGGTTTTTTGTCTGTTGACTGTTGGAAATTGAAGCTGTTAAACAAACCCACTGCCACCATTGTAAATAGGAGCTGATCCTGACTGGGAGCTTTGGAGTATTTGCCTGAGAAGTAAAGCTTTGGCAAGTGCCTCCAAGAAAAGCTCTCTGTTACTGCCATCCAAGTCTTCCAAACCCATAAAAAGCCAGCATATTTCCAGGTCCCTTCACCTTCACAGGGCTTTGGTTGAAGTCTTAAGGGACCTCCTGAAGCAGGCGCTGTGCAGGCTTCATTCTCCTGCAGGAACAGTGGGAGCACATGCCCCCAAGCAGTGAGAAGCGATGATAGTTTATCAAGAGCTCACAAGGAAGCAGAATTCCATGTGTTGCTCGAGCATGTCAAGCTTGCTGTCGACATCACTGAGGTGCCTGGGGGCACATGTGAGAGGCAATTAATAACAGCAAGGCTGTTCTTGTCCCCCTGGCTGGTTATCAGACATCATCCATCCTGGAGAGTGCAGCCAGCTGCTGTTCTCCCTTTAGGCCCATTGGGGTCTCAGGGAATTCATGGCTACGGCAAAGCCAAACTGAAACAGCACAACACAGCAACACAGAGCAAGAGGGTGTTTGCTGAGCCCCTGAGCTCCCACACTGGGGCCAGGGCCAGGGCAAGCTGGGCCAGGTTCCTCTTAGCAGTCAGCATTCAGAAAGCAATGCCAGGACAGAGGAAGAGGTTGGCATGAGGGAGGATGCTGTTACAACATGCACCAGTGTTTGTGCTTGAAACGTGCTGAGTTCAAAAGCTTCTCAGGCACTGTGCAAGCAGTCATTGTGCTCTGAGGTGAAGAGTGAGATTTTGCTGAAGAGGAGGTGCTGGCTGTTTAGACGCAAAGCACACGTGACATTAGCACAAAGTCAGGACAGTCCCCTCTAGCCTTCCCTAAAAAAATCCCTGTCTACCAAGAAGGCCAATGCCAGGCCCTAGGGTGTCATCTCATCAAACAAACTATGAGCTGGAGGACAAGGGAATTTTAAGTCCCTTATTATTTATCTAATGAAGCATTTTCAGTCAAGCTTGAAATCTAAAGGAAGCGGGTGAGTTCTGCCTCTTTGTTTGCCTCTTCCGAGGCTGAGAGGAGCATTAATAAAGAGGAAATTCAGGACATCAGAGACACAGGATGTATAAATATGCACAAAGCTGGAAAGGCCAAATCCTCAACTGCTGCGTGCACCCACACATAAAGGAATGTACCTGTGAAAGCTGCTAAGGCCTTCAAGTGTGTTTTCATGCTGTACAAGAAGAAGAGAGGGGTGAACATGGAGGCCTTGCCCTGGGCTGGGGAAAGTAAGCAAAGGGTGTTACTGCCCAGGTTCTGGGGAGGGAGCTGCGTCAAGCATTACTGCCTATCAACACCTTCAGTCACATTACAACATCAGTGTTTTCACTGCCCCCTTCTCTTGGCTGGGTCTGTAACAGGTCTCTTCATCCTAATATTTCACAGAAACGCTATCCTCAAATCCTTTATCTTTCTGCCACGCTTGCTGAAAGAGCATTAGGAGTTAAATGACCGTTGAGGGGGAAGAGGCAGGAATGGGCTGCACCTGCCCTGGACAAGGATCACTTATACCTTCCTTCACACCAAAAGCAGATCAGAAAAAACTACTCAGTTCTACGTCCACAGAAAGAGAGACCCTGTCCTGCTTTCCCTTGCAGGCTACCTTGACAGCAATATAGAAGATCCCTTTTTCCAGTCCGCTGGACAATGGCAAAGTGCTCCAGAACCTGCCGGCTGAAGGAGAAGGCAGTGCAGGGGCTGATGCAGCCACTGCCAGTGGGAGCAGCCCCGGGGCGGGGGCCGCAGTGACCGCAGCGGGGTCCGGCTGCTGCGGGAGGCTGAGTCGCAGGGCTCCCTTTGCACATCAACCCCAGCAGAGGCCACCAGCAGCACACAGCAGGAGCTGCAGGGAAGCTTCCCTGCTGATTCAGGCATGTTGTGTTCTGGAGGGAGAGCCTGACTCCTCGGTGTGGCGGGATAGGGAGGACATGGAGGCAGTGCAGGAATGTTCCTGCGTCCTGGCAGTCCTTAAATGATTGGCAAAACGTGCTGGTTGATGACTGTATCCCAGTTCTATATTACTGTCTTGGCATCTTCCCGTCAGCTTTCTGTGCCTTGCTGCTTTCAAGGGTGTCTCTTCCAAGTGGTGGGAAATGTGACAACAGTTAGAGCTCTTTCATGTTGTGTTGTGATAGCTTTGGGTATCAATGTTTAAGAGAAATACTAAAACCAGCTTACAACGTTTGAAGGATCCTTCAATCCTATGGCTTAGTGTTGCAATTCTGCCTGACTTTGTAAGTGGAGGTTTAGAGATGTTCAGTAACTAGGACGGACAATATGATGTGCCCTAAGATGGTAGAAGCAGAAGGCTGTTGAGGTGCAGGGGTTTGTAACATCTGACTTACTGAAATGACCCCTGCATTACCTCAGAATGTAGTTATTGTTTGTATCCTACCCTCTTTTCCATGATTCATTCCTCCTTTTTTGCCACATTTTGCAGCAGCCCTTTTGTGTTTAAAAATTACTCCTCCACCTTCTCTTGATCTTATCTGCACTGAACAAATCAATTCCTTTTACCTCTTTTTCAGAGGTCACACTTGTCACATTCATCTGGAGTCCTCCTAATTGCTCTGTGTCCTTCCCAACATAGGACACAAGGCGGACACATCTCATCAGATGAATCAGTGGCATTTTAAAGTGCAGGGGTACTCTTGTAATTTCCCTGTTTCATTGCAGATGGTCAATGGGTCTGAGTTGTGGTTTAGGCCCAAGTGCTTGCAAGGAGCTTCTTGGCATGAGTACATAGGGTTAACCAGATCCAACCCACAGCACAGCAACTGAATTATTTCTTCTAATGAATTCAAATCTATTGTGACCTATTTGCCACTTCTACAAAAAGAAGAAGAAGCTGAGTTTGTCAGATGATAAATTAGCCATGGCAAATTAATGGATTTGAAGGTCAAAGGGGACCATTACACCCATCATGGTGTGACCTCCTGCATAACGCAGGCTATGGAATTCAATCCAGCGATTCCAGTGTCATTAATGTGGGGGTGACGTGTTTGCCCAGAGCTCTGTGGAACACCATACATCTGGCCAGAGCCCAAACTGGAATCTGGCCTCCACCCTCCTTTCTCTTACTCCCCTTTCCTGCATTGTTTCTCCAAAGGGCAATTACTCTCTCTGCCCACATCCATTAAATGCTGGCCCAGTGCTGGGGCCTGCTGCAGTGAAGCATCGTCTGTTGCCTGCTGTTGAGGAAGGGCTGTAGCAGCAGCAGCAGCTGGTTTTCATCTTTCACACTGGTATTCTTGTCTGGAAGAGGGGCTGGGGAGGGGGGAGGCACAGACAAACACTCCCTGGAAATAGGAAAGGTCTCTCAGGGCTGAACCGTTCCTTGTTTCCATGGGCTTGTTAGCAGCTGCTTGTACCAGGCGTTTTGCTGCTGTGAGTGAAACCACAATCCTGGGTGAAGAGTGGCTGGTGTGAGGTGCAGTGGGAGGCCTAAACCCTGGGGTCCCCCCACTCCCTCCAGTGGGGCTTCTCCAGCTGGTTGCTCAGGGATGCAGAGGGGTTCCTTGTGGGGTGGTACAGCACATACTTGGGACACCGTGGCACCTCCCTGGGCAAGGAGGCAGCTCTTGGCAGGATGGTTTCAGCTTTCTCTGTTGTGGTTTGTCTACCGGACTGAGATAGTTCCTAAGCCAAGACACAAATACAGGTTTGTTTATGGGTGTTAGTTTTGAATTTAAATGCTCAATCAATTAGCTCTTGGGAAAGAGGCTTTTGTGGTTTATTAGTGGGGTGTTACTGGTGATGTGTTTCCTGACTAGGATCTCTGCTTGCACTTGAGAGGGGCTTTTGTGCAGGGTGAAACAGTCCAGTAAGTAGGACATGGCTCTGGCTTCCCTCCAGCCACAGGGTTCCTGTGTCTGCAGAGTGAGCTACTAGAACCCCCTGAAAGGCACAATTCATTCCTGTGCTGCTCTGGGTGCCTGTGACAATGATGATGTTTAATTAATTTGGTGGTGTTGTAGAAGTGACACTAATTTATGACAGACTTCTGCTGAGTGACCAGCTCATGATTTTTCCAGAAGCATCTCAGGCCTTGGAAAGCAGAGGGAGCTGGGTGCAGCATGTAAAGATGACCTACATCCATCTCTAGATATCTGACTGACAATAAATAGCAAGAGCTCTGAGATTCGGACACAGTTAACACAGGAACAGGCTGCTGGAGGAGAACATCCCTTTTTCAGTGGATTCCTTGCTACTAAAGACAGCAGTCAGACCTACTTTGGGGCTCAGCCTGTTGTGACACATCCGTTTTGACTTGGGTAAGGCTGACACAGCTGTGCTGAGTTCTGCTACTCATCCTGATTGTCTCAGGTGTGGGCACTTACTCCCGAGGACAAAAGGGCTCAGGCTGAGCCAAATCAGAGGCTTCTTCTCATGGAGTTAAATGGCTGCACACTGAGTGGGTCTACAGCGATGTGCCATTCTCCTCTTGCAATAACGTGCAGGTGTGGCGCCTATACCTTGCTGTGGCTCTGTTCGTGCCTGCTGCTACCGCTCTGAGGGCTGGGGCACTGCAGTGGGACGTTGAAAGCGGTGATAACTGTACCCTGCAGCCACCCCGCTGCCGGTGCTCCCTGCGCGGCGGAGGGGTGGCGGCGGCGCAGCGGGATGCTCGGCCCCGCTTGCCCCGTTCCACCGGGTGGAGGAGGAGGAAGGGCCACTGCCCGCCGCGGGGCTGACATCAGCCGGAGGAGGGGCCTGCCCGCGAGTTTCTTTGCTCGGTGCATCACTTCCCGCCGCTGCCATACTCCGCTGCCCGGTGCCGGGCTGCAGCCGCGCCTGCCTCCGCTGCGGCGGGCGGCTCGGCGGGGCTGGTGTCCATGGCGAGCCCGCCCGGCGGGGACAGCCCGGGTTCCGCAGCTCGCCGGCTCTACTCGAGGTGAGTGGGGCTGCGGGGGGAACCCGGCCCGGCCCCGCGGAGCCCCGGGGCTCCTCGCCGGGAGGGAGTAAGGCGGGGGCCCCGGCGTTTTCTCCCTTGCGGAGGGAGAAGCTGTTGCAGGGCTGGGGACCCGCAGGAGCTGGGTAAGGGAGGGCGGAGGGGACAATGGGGTGGTCCCGCCGTGGGGCAGCGCTTCCTTCGGGTGTAGGATGGTGGGTGCTGAGAGCGGGGAGCTGTGGCTTTCCTTGGCGCTAGCCTGGGGCGAGCAGCTCCTTCTGTTAAAGAGGCTGATGCTGGAGCCCGCTCTGTGCTGGGCATTTGCATGGGAGGTTCCAGATCGCACTGCAGAGACTTAGCTTTAAAATTGGGCGCTACAGAAATTCACGTAAGGCTGGGAAAAAATAGCTTCAGGCTGTGTGGCGTTCACGAAAACGCTGGGTCTTGCCTGCTTTTTTCATTGAGATAAACTCTAAAGTGGAGTCAATTTGAGGCCTTATGGCATTGCTTGGAGCATTGTTGTTTATATCATTGTTCATCCTCATTGTGGTTTATTTCTCCTCTAGCAGCCAGAAGTGGAAGTAGTGCAGCACCGGGACTAGAGGGCAAAACACAAAAGAGTGCTAGAAGTCTATGCAATATAGTAGCTGCTCATCAATTCTTTTTATTATGATTAGCACAGCAGCTAGTGGATTGTGTAGTTTAATGAGTAGCAGGACAGCAGGTGGGGTTGGGTTTGTTGTATAGCAACTCGTGGGGAAATGAGAACTCCGAGTTAAAGCTGCTGCTGTGCCTGCCCTCGGGGAGGAGCACCCAGCTTTTAACCAGCTGCATCTTTTCCCTTCTTTCTCTCCTGTTTTGCTTGAGAACTTGTTAGGGAACAGTCTGGTTGGCTTTGTGAAGGAAATCTGGTGGGGGTATACCACTGTTGTGACTGGTGCAGTTATAACCCCTGTTTAGTAGGAGAGGCTAGAAGAGAAATGGGAAGCATTTCTCCTGTGCCTTATTCTGGGGGGCTCTGGCAGGGCCTGTGGTGGTAAAATTTCCTGTGTGCTCTTTGGACTTACTCTCAGGCCTTTAAGTACACGTCAGTGGTACTCCGTATTTATTGTGCTGTTTAAACTGAAGTTGTAGCTTTGAGTTTCTTCCTTAACTTCACCTGTGTTGTAGTGTGGAAACTTCTAGCTTGAAGTACATGACTCTAAACTCCATCCAGTAGGTATATGTGGGGTGACAGGCAGAACCAGGTGTACTGTCTGGGTGGTAAAGCCATACTGACTGGAATCCAAGCCTTTCTCAGTGTGGGCTGTTTTCTTGGCCTGGGAGCAGTAACTCGGGTGTAAGAACTGCAGAAGGTGCGGGTGCAAGCAGGGAGTGCTGGACTCCTGATCTGGGGGGGGCTGGGGGAGATGTTCCTTCCAGCAAGAGAGCTGGTATGGAAGGAATGTGCCACAAACCTGAAAGAGTTTGTTCATTTTCCTGCGTCCCTTGGTATTTCCCTAAGTTCCACCCATCTCGAGCAAAGGTGTGTGTCCTGTTATGCTTGCAGCAGGATCCTGTTGCTGCATAGGTTAAACTCAGAGACCAAAGATAGGAGTATCTCTGCTACAACAATAATGCACCATACTTTACAAAAGCTGTCCTCTGCAGCTCTGTGTGACAGCCCTCACCTTTCTGATGCTGTTTATTTTGTTGCTCTTGTCTTGAGGGAGACTTACAGGGAGAACAGGGCTTGGGAAGCAGGGAGCAGTTGTGGCTCCCAACAGGTTGGTGTGGCTGCTGTGCCCAGCTCCTGGTTTTGAATGTGGTGGGGCTTGCTGGAAGCATCACCCTGTGATTGTGCTTCATGAACTTGAGCTGAGCAAGTTTTGCATGAGCTTGAGTTAATGCTTTGCCTTCCATGGGGGGGTTTGATCTGGTACTAATGTAAGTGTGTCTAATTCAGCTGTGTGTAACCTCTGAGGACTTCTGTTGGGGCTGGGCTGTTGGGGCTGGGCTGTGGGAGCTGTGAAATACCTGGTTGCAGCAGTGCCTGTTCCCTGCTGCCACAGATACTCCCACTTGCTTTCTTGTGCTGGCTGGCTGACCTGTAATATGCAGGAAGCACCAAGTTCATGAGATGACTCCCCTGGACCATGGTTCCTGAGAGTGTGTCAAGCTCATGATAGGGATGGGCCAGGGTCCAGAGAGTTTCCCTGGATTTGGCTCTGCTTCTAAGAGGCCAATCTGGAGAGTTCCAAGTGTGGGAGTGAGGCATGGGCATCTCGTGGGGAACCCATTACTGCACTGACATCACAGATATTATTGATCCCCCCACAGAAAGAACATTACCTGTTGCTGCAATTAGACCAGAAATGTATAAATCTGGCACAAAAGCTCAGATTAAAGCATGTGTTGTCCCTCCCCTGCTCTGTTCTCTCTAGTGCTCTGTGTTTTCAGCAGAGCTGCTGGGGTTTGTGATGTTTAACAACTTCTCTTGATTGTATCCTCAACAGTCTCCATCTCGCTCATTAATGTCACTACAGTGGTACCTGACCTGAATGTGCTGTGGGCAATTAGTGCTCTGAGCACCAGGATCTCCAGAGGAGGGAAAGCTGAGTTGGAAGAGTTATTGGCCTCCTGATGGAAGGCAGCAAGGAGGGGCATAGCTCAGCACAGTGGTTAAGGCAGAAGAAACCAGTATTTGCAAAGTAGATTGGAAAGAAAGCCCATCATTGGAGTGGACCTCCCCCTGGGTTGGTTCTTGTTCATTTTATGCGTACCCAGGGGATCACAAGACCATGTAATATTCCCCTCGTTTTCCTGCTGCTAGTGCTTGCAAAGTAAACTTTCAAAACTCTAACTCTGGACTTCCTATAACACTAAAAGCAATATTGCTTCTTTTTAATTGAAAAGGAAAGGAAAAGTTACATATTACTTGCTTTTAAAGTACATTTAGCCTTTCAAAGAGCTGGTGTTTAATTGTATCAGCCTCGGGAGGAAATCGGCACCCCCAGCAGCGGTGCTTTTTGGTATTCATAAGGGATTTCACTGAATATTCGAGTGAAGGAGTCTTCTGGTGCTACCACCGGCTCTGTGCTAACCTGGGCTGGATTTAAGCAGCAGTGTGGTGCCAAAGAGCTTTGTGCCTGGCTACAAATCCTCTGATCCTGAGGGCTGGGGAGCTGCTGGCTCATAGGAGGGTGGCAGAGGCTGCTGCAGGGTTGGTGTGGTTGTGCTGTGCATGCTCTGAGGGAGGAGCCCTGTGCCCAGCAGCCGGAGCTATGGTGGAGCTCACAGGGAGCTTGTAGGATGTGCTGGGATGCTGACGCCTGGGGTGGCTTCTGATGGGTGAATGGGAAGTAACTACTTGTTGGTCTTTTCATTATAGAAACACCTGGAGGTGGTGCAGTAATATTGGTTGTGCAAGCAAGACCTCTGTAGAGAAGATAATGTGTGTATGATTTTGATCTTGCAGGCTAGTTTACCTACTGCTTGTGTCTTTGACTTCCTGGCAGATTTTTCCCTGCCTCCCCGTTCTGATGTTCCAAATAGTCACAGCTGTGCTCTTCTTGTCTCCAGGTAAGGATTTTCCTGCTGCAAATGACATTGTCATTGGTGCTGTGACTGAAAATTCTTGGTCCTGGATGGGCAGATATATGAAGTAAAGGGTAGTTGGCACCACAGTGAAAACGCAGTCTTCTGTACCACCAGGAAGCTGGCAATGGCCCTTTTTTAATCTTTCTTCACTTCATAGCTCAAACTTGAGATTCAGCATTCTCAAATGTAATAATCAAGGATTGAGAGCTTTCTGAAAGATTCCATCTTGTCCTTTGGAGGCCTGTGCAGTCAGTCTCCATCAGGCAGAGAGCTGTGAAAACAGGCTAAACATCTCTAAAATAGCTGTGCTGCATCATAGGTGGCCTGAGCAAAAATTACAGGAGAGCTGAGCACGCAGGGCTGGGTGTGCTGGCTTGGGGCATTTAGAGCAACTCGTTCATAGTTTCAGCATTTGTGAGTAATGTGGTCATTGCAGCATGGAGCCAGGCAGAATGCTGCCACTACACAGCAGGGAGAGGGACCGTTGCTGGTCAGGCCTTGGACTGGGAACCAGCCCCTAGTGCTGTGCAGGTTTCCGCAGGATCTTGGGCATCCTTTATGACTCTTCTGTGTTTCGCCTTGTGGGATCCATGGAGAAAAGATCTTTTCCCCCCTTCTGTCTTTGGTCTTTGATGTTAGACAGGTAGGGGATGTGCCTTATACCTGTGCAGTGCCTAGTACAACCTGATCATCTTACTTCTGACCTCTAGGTGCTGCTGCAATCCAAACGATTGTTGTCTGCAGGGTGTTAATTTGATGTGTAGGTGCATGTGTAAACCAAGCTGAGGTGGTACACGGTGCTTTCCTGCTCACTTGGACTTCAGTGACTCAGGTTACACCAGCCTTGCTGCTTGTGCCTCCTGTGCCAGGGGTGAGAGCTGTCACTTTATCCCAAAATACTTTACATTGTATAAGGCGTCTGTGCCTGGCAGACTAGAAAGAGCTTTGTGTGTTGGCCATGTGTTTGTAGGTTATACGGTGTTTGCTACTGTGTCAACTAAATCAAATGAGCTTATGCGACTCGTGTGGCCTGAGGTCACCTCTTGAAGCCAATTCCCTGTGAGAGGAATGTGAACACTTAATTTGGTCCTGCCAGGAATGGAGAGCTGGCTCTGGAATCAAGGCAGTCTTTGACTCTTCCCAGCTGAGTGCTGCCTTTGAAGCACGAGTGAGCCGCAAGCCCCAGTGCTCCATGACTAACCACTGAGGTGCCTTTTGCCTGCTGTTGTGTTAGTCATCACATGCATTCCTCCTGGGAAAGTATTTGAAAGTGTTCATGGCTAACAGGTCTTGTATTTTTGTGCTTCAGGTGATGTCCAAACTTGCAGTCAGCCTTACTTGAAAACCAGGTTTGAGCTCTGCCAGATCTTGGGCTGCAAGAAGTTTCTTGAGGGATGCATCTTATTTCACTCCTGCTGCTGTTCTGCTTTAAAAACAATTACATCTTCAAGTGTGCATAGCTCCTTCCCTTCCAGTCCTGCTCCGTGTGCTGCTTCCAGCCCAGCTTCCAGAATTCAAAGCCACTTCCCTGTTATAGAGAAAAAACAACTCCTGCCAACCAAAGCCACAAAGCACAAGTCCCTCCTGTTTCTGGGCACACAGGCTGCATCTCCTGACCACAGAGTGGGGCTCTTCAATTCCAAGCTATTTATACTGCCAGTGGGGAAGCACGAAAGCTTTCCACTGACCCAGCTGCTCCTCCCTAGAGACACTCTTAATTAAACGTTATTTGACAGATAATGCTTTTCAACTGGCTTACATTTAACTGGGATAAATGGAATCATTTTTTTTCCCCACTGAAAGCTGAAGAAAGTAGGGATAATCTTGTTGGAAGGCTGCTTGTGTCCAGAGTCAGGTCTCTCTGTTGTCTGATGTACTAAGCAAACCCCACAACAAGAAAGGTCACAATCCTGTCGGTGCTTGGGGAGGACAAGGGGAAAGGGACAGCAGCACCAGCTGCCTCTGGCTTGGATCACAGCAGCTCTGAACAATGCCCTGCAATGTTATGCAACTGCCTGGGGAAGGAAGTGGAAATTTATCATTACAGTGCAGTTTCAAGGGCAATATTCAATGAGCAATCTGCAGCACAAGCCTGTATTTAACTGCCTTAACTAACTTCCCCCAGGATAAGATGACAGGGCTGCTAAGGGCAGTAGCTGTAGCCTTTGCTCCACCAGGAGTGGAGCAAATACAGTGTCTTCTTAGGACTGAATCTGAGCCATTGGACTGAGAGTCTTCTAAATGAGCAGCCAAAGCTCAGACCTGATCCTGCAAGTGCCTGACTGATCCCTGTCGCATTAAAGCCTGGGAAAGGGGGAGCAAGCATGTGCTGCAGTATCTCAGTGATCTAATTGCTCTTTCTTCTTTGGAAGCAATAAAAAGACCCCTCTGTAAAGCCCCAGACAGTGGAGCAGCAATACAAACCCTGAATGAATTACTTGAAGTCAGTGCTAGTATGTGATCACTGCCTTCAGGGTAGAAATAAATAGCTTACAAACCTTTTATTCCCAGTTTTCTTTCAGCAAGAGGATTTTGCCCAGGGATGATGGGCACTGAACCACAGGCCTTTTCTTTCTTACTCTGAGATTAAAATTGATGTATCTAAAGAAACTTCATCTTCTGCTGTGCTCTGTGCAGCTGCTAAGGCTGAAGGAATTTTGAATGAAGAATATTGGATTTTTTGTCTCTCCTCATGCTTTACTGTTACCTTTTGCATTTACACCTCTGGAGCAGCCAGAGAGGCTTTCCTTTGGGAGTATGGAGCTAATGCATTTTCCCCCCAGATGCTGCAGGAGAAAGATAAGGAAAATGGATTTTAAATGGGGGAAACACGTATGTTATTTGTATATCATAACTCAGCATAGAGACTATTTCATGTTGAGCCCTTTCTCCACCTGAGAGCAGATGTTTTGTCTTGGAAGCTGCTTTTAAAACTGCATGGCTAAAACTCGGAGCTGTCAGTTGATGTGTGTGGTTTGCTGCAGAAGCTGCTGCTGTGTTTGTTCCTGGGAAGCAGCTCTGCACACATGCTGAGCCAGAGGTTCCTCCTGCCCTGGGGATCAGCTCCAATTCCTTCCACGCTTCAGCTTCTGGGAGCACACAGGGGTGGTGGAAGGGAAGCACTGTCCCCCTGAGCCTCATCCCTGGGTGCTGTGCAGGGCTTGTGCGGGCATGCGGCTGTCTGCTGAGCGTGATGGGGCCGGATTCACAGCCTTCCTCATGCCCACCCCATCCTGCCTGTGGAGAAATGCCTCCTGCTACAGGATTGCAGCAAATTTGGCACAGGGAGATGGGCTTTGCTTGTAGTGTTGCAGCAACATAAATGATCAATAGTTGTGTTGAATGCACACTGCTAGGACAAGCAAGTGACCCATGTGAGGGTGCTGAGGCACTGGCACAGAGTGCCCAGAGAAGATGTGGCTGCCCCATTCCTGGTAGTGTTCAAGGCCAGGTTGGACACAGAGGCTTGGAGCAAGCTGCTTTAGTGGAAGGTGTCCCTGACCATGGAACTGGATGAGCTTTAATGTCCCTTCCAGCTCAAACCGTGCTGTGATTCTATGATCCACACTGCAGAGCTGAGGTGGTTCTGTGTGAACTCCATCTGTGGAAAATCCATTCATGCCTGGGGAAAGCTGGAAAGTGCTGATCAATATTAATCTCTCTGAGGCTATTTGTTAATTACTCACAATCTGTGTTATGGTGCTGCCTGGTGTCCTGTGCTGCTGCACTGAACTGAGTGGGTCCTGGAAGGGTTAAATCCATTCCAGAGTTTTGGAAGCTTGGTACATACTAGCATTTTATTTCAGCCGTTCTGGGAAATATCATTTCTGTTTTCAAGGGTGAGAAATTGTAGAGATTTCAGGGTGAAAGTGAATATAGGTGGCAGAGCTGGGAGCTGAATGTCCTGGCCCCACTCCTTCCCTTCAGCAGTTCCTGACCCATGTCAATGAGATTAACTGTGAATTGAAAAGACCTTGGCTTTGTTCCTGACCCGTGCAGGGCAGCACATCCATGGTATTACAATGGTTCTGCTGTTCTGCTTAATACAGGAGGAACCAAACAGTTGTGTAAAGGAAGTTACCAGCTGGTGAATGAAATATCAGGCTCTGCCCATTTACAAGGTGCACCCTGTGGTGGGAATGCTGCAATGGGCCCTGGGTAAGGAAAAGGAGCAGCCTGGGCAGCCACGGGATCTGGTCACCAGGAAGAGCCTGGCTCCAGGTACTGGCTTGAAGAAAGCAGAGCAGTAGCCCTGAGCTGTGCTCAGCAGCTGTGACTGCAGTGATCTCAGGCTGTGAGAAAGGAGCAGTTAACTGAGGAAGGGAGAGAGGGGCACTGAGTAAAAGGTTCCCTGTCAGAAAGTCACCTGCGAGTTAAATCACGTAAGAACTGAGTGAGCTCCCGGCTGTCCTGCTAGACGGGTGCTTTTCTCTGGGCTGTGGTGAAAGATAGAGAAAACCACACATCTTGATTCCTGCAGTCAAGACAGGAAGCCCTTGGGATGGGCAGCAGCTGCCAGTGTGCTGGGGAGGGTCTGTTGTTACTGTATTCCAGCTGTGTTCTTGTGAAGTTACTGTATTGTGGCTGGTACTGCTTCAGGAAACAGCCCCTTCTTTATCAACTGTCTGCAGAGATTTGTGTTGAGAAAATTGGGGGTTGTATCTTGCTGCAAAGCACAAGCCATCAGATCCGGCTTGTTCGCTGGCCAAGCTTTCTGCAGCAGGAAGGCAGGGCTAGAAACCACCAGTGACTAAACAGATGGAAATATCTAACATTTGAAGCAATGGTTGCTTCTCTTTCATTTCTGACAGATCAGCCCTTTGGTTTCAGTGAGGAACAGCAGCTTGGGAGACCTCTGGGCCAGCATCTCATGGCGAATAAGCAGGGACTTGGAAGCATAAATGCAGATGAATGTCCTGGAATCAGGAGGCTCCACGTGTGTCTTAAGGCATTTCCTGGCCTCTGAGTTCAGCCATGTCTGAGCTCTTGCATGGTCTAAATAATAAAACACATGAGTTCACTCAATGCACCCAGAATTTCCAGGCTGCAGCCCTTGGCAAGGCCTGTATCCATTGCTGCCATCAGGGCTGTAATCCAGGAAACTGCAGGCATCAACTAGTTGTTTGAAGTCTGTGGTTTGGTGCTTTCCTGGGTAAAGCCAGAGAAGAAAGGGAGGCTCTTGTGTCATGTGCATCCATCCTTTCATGTGCATGCTGGGCACACAAACAGCAGTGTGACAGTACCACAGGCTGTATGAGGAAATCACATTCCCCTAGGAGCACTGACAGTGTGTTCAGGTTCAAGAAGTTAACAGTAAAATGCTTGAAAATAGCCGCTTTTTCCTCTGTTCTGGAAGAAAATGAAAACTCACTCAGCAAAATGTCTACTGGCTAAGTAGTAGGGAGATATTATAAAGGCGGTAAAATAAAACAAACCAAAAAAGTAGCCAGTAAAAACAATAAAAAAATCATCCAAGTATGAATTATCTGGTTTTCATTTCCCAGGGAGCTGAAATAACATTGTGTAGATAAGAACGTTTCTTTATTTCCACCCCTATACCTTCACTCAGAAACAGTGCCACTAAGTATTAATTAGCAAAATCCACATATTCACACCTGTAAACCAGATGTTGCTGAGCACATAAATGCAGCCACAGTAATTCACACATTACTACCACATTATAGGCTAGTAAATCATTACACCTTAATGGTTAAAAAAAAAATAATGTAAGATAATAATAGAAAACCTCTCAGCAGCTGTCACCGTGGCTGTGACATACTGTGACACCATCACTAGACAGCATTAGCAATCTATTAATTTTTTAGTGCTTTTGACCACAGCCAGTAAGCTTACATCACTACTTTCAGTTGGTTTTATTATGGTTTTGTTACTGTAATAATGTAGTTTACAAATCATCAATATAGGATATTTTTTTTTTTTTTTTTGTGAAAAAGACTAAGACAGCAGTCTCTGGAATCTTTTACACACTATAGCATGGAGTCAGTTAATAACGTCACATGCAGATAGAGAGAGCTAATCTAAAGAGACTGTTATTAAATTATACTGCATCCCCTGGTAGCGGGAACAAGTAGATCTGAAGTCCCTATTGCAGTGAATTAAGTTTCATTTAATAAAACCTTCATTATTTCCCAACTTTATATGAAAAGAAAACTAAATAGATTGCTTCTGGGCACGTTACTGAAAGAAATCTATGTTCCCTGAAAGTGAAAATGCCCTGAGCATGATTAACATTTTTAGATTTGTTAAACAGCTCCCGTAGCAAAGACTGAGGTTATTCCCTTGCTATTTCAGTATCACTGATGACATTAGCAGTGCAGGACTATTTCCAAAAATACTGTCTTTAAACAACTAGAATGAATAATAAACATGTTGATTATCAGCTAGAAAGGAATGACTACATTTTATGCCTGAAGATAGGTGGAAACCTCATCAGTTTAAGTAGATTATGACAGAGAATTAGGTCAATTTGCAGTGTAAGTGTTATAAAGCTCCTTTGTGGTCTTTGCTATCAGAACTCACCACAAATGATCTTGCTGTTTCAGTAAGCTTCTGCCTTTTCCCCCTGCTGATCTTTAGGGTTCTATCAATCCCTTTCTTTGATCAAAATAATGAGAACTTAATGATTGTATACCCATTAAAAATTATGATCTATTTATACACAGAAACACACTGAGACAGACAGAGAGACAGTTTTGAAGATTTTTCCTTTCAATACTGGAATTTAGTCACTGAGGGAGAAATATAAGGATGATTAAGTTACAGCAGTACAATACAAATCTGTGGAACAATGAAGGAAATGCTGACAAATTATTTTATAGAGCAGGATTCTAGAAAAGTGTGATATTTAGGTAGCTTGATATTTAGAAAAAAAATTATTATTTCTTTTTTCTTTTCTACAGGAGTCAAATAACTTGACATGGGGTCAAGGTTGATAATTTTTTTCTTTTTAAAAAAAAGAACAACAAAAAACATAATGTATGGCCATTGTGCATCAAGCTCTCAAGTGTCCTGATACCTGCCACCCAGCATGTGAATCTGATTAGTTACACAGTACAGAATGGCATGCACCTATAGCAAGATAAAACAGCTAAATGTACACATTCTGGACACCTTTTTGGACTTGGTGAACAGCACTAATTAACCCAGCTGCTGAGGACTCTTTAAAAAACACTGGACAACCTTCTGAGACATTACCAAGAGCAGAACTTGTGTGCCTGAAGCTGGTGGCTATGGTCTCATGTGAGGGAAAAGAAAGCATTCAGCAACTACACAAAAACAATTTCTCCAAAGAATACTACAGCTTTTACAAATGTTGTGACAGAAGTAGATAAAGACACTTAAAACTTGTGGCCATTATGCTGAAACAAAAAGAAAACAAAAACTATTGAGATGCATTCATTTTATGACTCACTGATTTCTGAATTGCCTTCCACAGTGCTTTTTCAGATGAAATCCATGTTGACATGTGTTAAGGTATCAAAACTGAAGAAAATGCAGCAATAGCACATAGTGTGTAGACAACGTGGGATTTTATTTTGAAAAGAAGCATTATCTTACTTAGAAACTTCTCCTAGTGACTGAAACAAGGCACTTCTACAGAAGGTTTAGTTGGCATAAGCAGGGGCATCAGGAAGTGGGCCATAGTTCATTGTCCAAATGAAATTCCAGTTTCTATATAGCATTAATTGAAAACAGTAGCTGTAGTTCTGATTCTTTAGGCATTCTAGAAGACACTACAGAGCCACCATAGTTACCATAGTTCCTTTTTTTTTTCTGTGAGCTGACTAGCTGGCCTTGTACGCCATCCTAGTTACTCCTATCTCTTCCCAAGAAGATCCACTTTTGGCCTAGATTTTCCTATGGCTGTCTATCTCAGATAGACACGACAAATTGTACAACTTTGAGTACCAGAAACTAAGCATGAAAGTGCATTTTTAGGACCAGGATGATGATAAAGGCATTTTTATTCTTAGAGAATATGATGCCAGAGATGGATGGAAAGATTGAAATGTTCAGGGCTTCACCAGGTCAATCCTAAGGTTTTATGAAAGCTATAAAAACATTTTCAATCCATACATATGTCCAATGTAGTACATTTTGTGGGGAAATATTATTTTACAATTTCTCATCTATTTTATTGGTCATATTTAAAATAGTATATTCAGAAAAAAATAAGATATTAGTTCATTAATTGTGTCCCAAAGAGTGGATAAATATCCATTATGTAATGAGTAAATTTGCAGTTTACTGCTGTACCTGCCTTTTTCCTTGTGGAGGTAGCAACTTGTATGTTAGTGGCTACTTTGTGAAATGTCTCCAAATGTAAGGTAGGCAATCACAGCTTAAATGTGATATATTTTGAATCAAACTATAATTAATTGTTTACTATTGTGTGTAACAGAAGATAGCATAAGACCTTGCTTGGTTTGTTTGAGATCAATTTCTTATATTTTTAGTCATTACCTTTATGCCAACTTCTTGCAAAGTCATGAAACGTTTGTTGGGGTGAGAAAGTATTTGCAGAATCTCATGTCCTTCTGAGACACTTTCTGGAGATGTTGTCACCCTTTATATATTAGAAGATCGCAGTTTTCAGGCACAATAAAGTTAAGCATTTGTTCCTCAGAGCATGTCTGCAAAGCACTATGAAAACTTAATTCAGTTTTGGAGTTAGAAGCTTTGAAGGATTTTTGGTAGGCATAATCTAACTATGTATATGGACTTAACATAAATGCATTTCATTTTATTTGGAAATATTCTTGTCATCAGCTATTGGGAGATACAGAGCAGGAAAGGCAGAATGAAAGATCATAGCAGAGCAGGGAACACCACGAGGTACAATGAACAATCAGTAGCCAAACACAGATAAAACTAACCTCTCTCACATGAACACACATCCAATTAAAATAATGAATTAATCTATGCCTTCTTGCTTTTCACATTTCGAACTATTATGAGCAGAAGTGCAACTGAATGACCCAGGACTGTGACAGGAAATGATTGAAATTGCATTTGCCATTTTTTGTTTTCAATAGTTCATGTCTCAATTAAGAAAGCCTTTTTAATTTGAATTTCTTAAGCAAGAACCATGGGTAGCATAACACATATTTAGCTGTAAAACTAGAAGTTTTGGGAAATATATACCTCAGGCATATTGCTTTATTATTACCTTTTGATTATGTAATTTAATAGATTCCTTTTACAGCTGCCTACATCACAACTGATTCCTATTAAGCAGACAAGTGGAAGCATCTCTGTCAAAGGTGTATTATTATTGCTAGGTTGCTGATGACATTACTTCAGTTTAGAACATTCCTTTGCATCACTGCCCAATAGTTGTCCATAGGATGTTTTGTAACAAGATGGAGAGTGGACAAAAGTTCCTAGAGCTGGCTATATTCAGCGCAAATGCTTGCATAATGTTTATTCTCACTGTTTCCCGTTTTCTTATGTCAAATTAATAGGAACTTACGCTACCTTTGATAACTGGCATTGCTGTAAATATCCTCTAAATATTCTGATGGAAAGAACAACCCAAATGAAGTGAAAAGCCTTAGTAGCATTGCTATCCCCTAAACAAATCTAGGCTACTCTTTCCACTTTACTCAGGATAAATTCAATTTGCTTCTGTCCTTCTTATCTGTTTTGTTTCTCTTTACTGTATATACAGATATATGCATTGGAAAGTGGAGAAAACATGGAGCCATATATTCACTATCACTTTTTACCCCTTATCATTTCACCTGCATCAGAAAAAAAAGCGCATCATAATGCAAAAATCTATCTCTAATTCAAATTGTTGTCCACAATCCAACATTAGATAAGAAGTCGAATCACAAAAAAAGTCAAAGGAAACTGGAGAAGAGGTATCTCTATTTTGTCACTACAACATCAAGGTTCTTCCTTTTATATGGCAAAAAGGTCACATGGAAGATATGAAGAACTTTATATGGGCTGTAAATCTCAACTTTTAGAAAGAGGAATGGTGATAATCAAAACTCTCAAGAATATGAAGCAACAGAAAAGCAGAACAGTTTAGGTTGCTGGCCTAATTTTGTTTCTGCAACAATGAAAGTAATATTTAAGGAGACCCTGTATGGAGAAAATTACGACTGCTATCTGATGTGCAGTTCTATCTCCATGTTACCTTTATGACAGCCTGCATAAGCAGTCAGGCAGAGGCAGAGATGGACAGAAAAGTGAATGCTCTGCTGGCTGGCTGCCATTCTCTGTATAGTGACTGATAATAATACTTAATCAAATCCTGTCTGGGGTCTTTATCTTGCACCAGTCTGTGCAGTCATTCACTTGTTATTTTGATCACGTCTCCCTGTTGCTAGTAACAATCTGAAAAGGATAACATTTGCTGCTAGTTTTATTCCCTTTCCAGGGAAATATAGGTTTCGCCCTCTTTATCCTCCTCTTTCCCTCCCCCAAAATACATATATTGGGTTATTGGCCTTCAGTTGAACTCTATAACACTGAACAAGCTCCAGTCTTTTTCTTGCAGATTAACATTTTAACAGGAATGCTTCCTGTCTATGAAAATGGTAAATTCATATGCATAACTGAACTTTTCTGCATAAGGGTTGAATGTTTAAGAAAAAGAAAAAATACTGTTACATTGTTAATAAATTCTGGACAAAGATAGATTTTGACAAGTAAACATTCCCACAGCAAAAGAAATGAAGCCACAGTCAAAAGCATATGAGGTAAAAGTCCTTGGGAAGCAAAGGTGTATATTTAAGAGGCATATTTAGCCAGGTAAACATCTATTTAAGTCTGTCACATAAACAGTCTTTTCTTCTCCTCCTTGGTAGACTAACAGTCCAAGTTCTTCTTAATTGTTTTTAGTCATTCGTGTGACTGTGATAAAGACCTGTCACAATTCAGGCCTTTGGTAGGAAAACCAGAGTGAACTATTTAATGAAAGAGTGTAAATGTAACCATACTATGGGTAAGTATAGATCTCTGAGTGTGTTTATAGTGAAGTAGATCTGCTCAGCAGACAAGTTTAAGTTGGCTGCTCAACATTTGAGAATATTTGACCCAAGTTTTGGGTCTGACAGTACTAATTGTTTATCACTAGCTCCCTGTAACATTCAGAGACAGACAGCTGAAGATAAGTAGCATAAGTATGTTAAAGTCAAAGTGTAGTGGAGAAATAAAGCTTTAGAAACACCCTGTTCGCCTAGGATGGCCACAAAGAACTATAGTTTGGCCCCCTTCCTTCAGTTTCAGTGCTCCTCACTAAACAAACCCAAGTTTTTTGTAGGAAAGCACAAGTGCTTTTGTGCTTTTTTGAAGGAAGCACAAAAGTTTGCAAAGAAGTTTCTCTCCTTAATTTCTGAAGAGGAAGTCCTTGGTTTCTGAAGAGGAAGACAGCTGTACTGCTTTAATTTCTGGTGGAAGCAAGATTCTGGCCTATGCTTGATTCCAACCTCAGTCCTTTGAAATTTTAGAAAGATTTGCACCAAGCATTTATCAAACATTTAAGAACACTATATTTGTATCCCACCTCCTCTATGTGAGATAGAGTTAGGAAAGAGTGGTAGCTTGTGTAAATTCTTACTTTGCTTTCATATATTTCACAATTGACTGCTTTGTTGATGGGAACTGGCTCTGACCCTGAAGTTTTTCATGAAATGAGGGGAGGAGGAAACTGAGCACACCCACATGGCATCCAGCAACAGCAAGAGTGAAGAGATGTAATTTTGGCAGGAATGGACAAGCTAGTTGGGAAAGTAAAATAGCAGCATGAATATCAGACTTCTAATTCATCATTTAAGGTTCAAGAGTCAATGAAAGTTCAATTCTGAGCTCAGATTAAAGTTATAAAAAAAGATTTAGAAATGGAAAGCAGAAATCACAAATATCCAAAATACAGTGAAGTGAAACAGGTAATAGCTTTCTTTGCCAAACCAGAGGAAACTGTGAAAGAGAAAAAAAGATTCCAAAACCTAAACAATAATTATTATATTTTAAACTGCTCATGTGAGTAGTCTTAGAATGGTAAAAAGATGTGACTAAGCTTATATGCTCCATCTTTAGATGGCCCATTAAGAAAAAAAAAAAAAAAAAAAGAAAGAAAACAACCCAGCATAAGACAAAAAAAACCACCAAACCCCAAACCAACATGATTTTGGTCTTTTGCATTAATTTTATATCTAAAAAAACCTCTATTTCCCATTAGCAACATGTAAAGATGAAAGGATCTAATATCTTCAATGTCAAAATAAGGTAGTTGTGCACAATAACGATTTCACAGCATTGCTAACTTGAACAAAGCAGTAACAAATTTAAATTAGTTAAACTATAAGTAACACCCACAATTCAACACCTTCAGGCTCTTGATCATATCAACAAGGTTCCTGTTAGACAATTTTTATTTCCAAGATGTTTTGCTTAGCCTATCATGATAATATGATAATATGATCTCTCAGGTTGTTTCTGATATTTTACAGTATACCAAATGTCTTTGGCTGACACCGATTTCATGGATCAGCTGAGAAGAACACTTATGGAAGCTGATAACAGAAAAAAGTAGAAATGGAAGCTGATGGAAATTAACATAGGAGATGGCTGTCAAGTGCCTATTAAGGATAAGAATCCTAAGAAGGTCATTCAAAGTCCATTGGTGTGACATGAAATTGATGAGTTGGAGGTGAATTCATAAGGTAGTGAGGAGATTGGAATCAGAGCTCAGCAAAGGAAATGCTAATAAATATCAACTATAAGAATTGACGTTCTCATCAACAAAAGCCAGGTGTCTGAGCTCAAGTTGAGCAAGAACATTTGAAGTGAGAGAATCACCCCTGTGGGTAAAGCCTCAAATTTGCCTTCAACAATAATTATTTAAAGTATATAGAAATAATATATAGTGATAATTTGATTATTTCTAAATGATTGCTATGTCTAACACTAAACTAATATTAGTATTTTGTGCCCATATTTCACATTATTGATCTCATCACTATTTTTTAATCATATATGGATGCAATAATATAAAACAACGAGGAAATAAAGCTCATTGCTACTCATTTCTCTAATTTCAGGCAATTTTTTTTTATTTGAAAAATTTTGCCATAATTTCATTGCAGAATTTGCCATGTATATGGAAAAGCATTCATTTACCAACTACATATGAAATGCAGCTGACATTTCAAACAGTTGAAGGTAGCAGTAACCCAAACATTAAATTTATGTCAGCTTCTTACTCACATGGTCTCTTCATGTGGAAAACACATGCAAGCAAAGTCTGGAAAACACATTGACTTAAATTATTAATACATTTAACTGAAAAAATGCATATATTTTACCTATTTCTTTGAAATTATTATTTTTTTATTATTATTATTATAGTGCATATAATCTATATACCTATTTTCCTCCCAGCTTCTTACCTCATATTGTTCATAGCCAGCATATGTCCCTTTTTACCATCATTCTTATTCTGTCTATAAAAATACATAAATTCCTCTTCAGTGACCTAGATCAATGAGTTTAACATTCTCTAGAATGCAACTATCTTTTCCTATGGATTCGAGAATAGCTAATGGGAATTCTAACTTTGCTGTCTTTATAAGATTACTAAAGACTTCTGACATTGTGAGGTGAATCCAAGGCCTAGAGCAATAGCAGTAGCAGCAAAAGATCTATTATATTAGTTGTTTTACTCTGTGATTACAGAATTCAGCAGTTATAGACTAAAGTAGAAGTCTTTTAAGTGGGGAAAAAGATAAGGCAAGGCATCAATAAAAAATTACAATAATTTGTCAGTTACATTGAAGATTAAAATGCAGCCTAAAAAGAAGAACATAAAGCAAGAAATACTATAAATGGTACCTATTAAATAGCCATTAAATGCTAATCCTAAAAAAACAAACTATGAATTCAAATCTAATAGCTGGATAGATGCCAGTTCCCATTGCCAGAAACATCCGCAGATTTTTCATACTTCTGAAATATACAGTATTGCTGATGGATTGGACTACTTATGTACTTTATGTAATTACGTAATATGTATATATTATAATATAGAATATATATGTATGCTTATGTAATATTAATGTAGACAGATAAATCTGCCTACATTATTGCTGTGCTTTAAGTCAAATTTTAGTAAAACTATCCCCAGAATGTATGTCCCCACCATGTGTTCCCCTTTATGGTATCACTCCCCTGAACATGTCTTCCCCTCATCCTTTCGTGAGTTTTTGTCAGTAATTTATAAAGCCATACTCTGAAGTTAAAGCAATATTCTGGCAACACAAAAGTCTGCTAAGGAGCAGAATTTTTTAATAGAATATAAATGGTTTATTTCTTCTGCAAATAGTAATTGGTGGATTGTGTTAAGTGATTTAGTCCCAAACAAATAGATGTTATTTTCCCAGTGTATTCCAATGGAAACATAAATTTCTTCACAATGCGGAAACATGTTAATTCATTAATATTATCTAGAGATAATAGAGATTGTTTCATTCAAGAGTTGCAGTAGACTCTATATCTTGAAACATTTAGATATTAGTAGCTCTACAGTACATTTAATGCAAAAAAGCTTTACATAAGTTATGAACTTAATATTATTAAGAAGCCACCTCCATCAGCGTTCTCTTTTCAAGTAGAAAAACTGATAACTGTGTAAGCTGCTCAGTGACGTAGTGTGATACAAATAGGAAAAATAATAGAATGGGATGAGACAGAGCAAACAGCAAGAATTAAGCGAACAGGATAGAATTTATCTCATCTGTGTTTAGCCAATTTGTTCAGGCCATTAGGAAGTGTGCTTTGCTCTCAAATAATCAAGTCTACACTTCAGTGCCTCACTGGAAAATACAAGACCTATCTGATCTTTGATCACTAATGTAAAGAAAGAATAGCTTCATTTAACCCAGTTGTATTCCAGCGGTGTAAAGCCAAGTGAGTCCCAAAGACCTCACTAAGTTCAAGTGCCTCTAACACAGATCTCTGCATTTAAAAAGTAGGTACACTGATGTACCAGTCACTTGAATGGTCATGATTATTGTAAACACTTCCTGACGTGTTCGGAAATATCATTTTGCATTCCTGTCTTCATGCTCATCAGACTCCAGTCTGATTATTTTCAAATGTTTGATATGAACCTAGACTGAACACTAATTCTCAGCTCTAAGCAGTCCTCTAAAAAAATTTCTCGGCCAGTGTCTGTACCCTTAAAGTTATATAACTTTATTCTTTATAGATATGAACTAACAGCTACTAAAATCTGAGAATCCTTTTTGTTAACTGTAATGGGAGCCGAAATGACCTCTTCTGTTCTGCATATGAGCAAAAGCTGACGAACATCAAATGCCCTTTGGATTAACCCCTGAAGGAAGAATGGCACAATTCAAGATATCACATAATCTAGCTTTAATACAGATACTATTGTGCAATGTCCAGTGAATCAGCTTTATACTAAGCTGCCTAAAATTGTAATTAAGTTTTACGCAGATTATTTAAAATTACATAAATCAAAATTACTTTAAATTATAAATTATGAAACTGTTTAAAATTTACAAAATTTTAAATTACATTTCATAAGAGCTTTTATAAGAGTTATTAAAGTTTTCTCAGGAAGCCCTTAAGTAACAGCTGCCTATAGAATGTAGAACTGTTCTCTGGAAGCAGTGCTATATGCTTGTCTCAATTTTATATACTTACAGGCACACAGCACAGTGGGTAGGCTCAAGTTTTTACTTCAAGGACCTATATCATTTTATGGCGGAAAATTAGGAATACCTTCTATTATGAACCATTGAGATAGCTGGTTTGACCTAAAAGGGCAATCTGGCAGCTATGTGTACAGATCCAGCTTTCATACAATTTGTGTCTATTTTTTCATCTGTAATATTGAAGGATTAATCCTGAACCACTGTTGTTAGTTCACAGAGCCATAAGATAATAAACAGAGAGTCTTCAATCAACCCTTTGAAAATTTAAAAGCCTTATGTAAACGTGAAGGCCAAAATGTATTACTACGAAACACCAAATCATTTAGGTATATATTTTCAATGCTCTGTGCAGTGCATGGTGATCAGCAATATTTTGAAAGGGCTAAATATTGAATACATGGCAATGAAGACAAATCTATTTGCAAGAAACCTTGTCTATTACCAGTACACAACAAAAACTTTATTTAACTCTTGTTAAGAACTCTGGTCCTTACCAAGGGAAGAAAAGATTTTATTTTTTTGCAATAAAATGAAATTTGAATATATGACTTTTTCAGGTTGTGGTTTTTTTTTTTTTTTTTTTTTTTCAAACAATGTTCAGGTGGTTAATAACCTAAACCCA
>JBCJKH010012327.1:0-54128 GCA_039877255.1 Loriculus beryllinus
AAGCACTCACTGTTACCTGTTCTCAGGATGCACATGGAGCCATGTCTCAACCTCGGTGACTCCCACTGCATGAAAGGCTGTGAAGCACGGAAGAACACAAGCTTACTTTAACCTGTACATATGTATAGTAATATATACATATGTACATATATATATATATGTACATATGTATAGTGATATATACATAGTGATGTACATATATATGGTGATATATGATCACATCTTAATTGTGTGATCATGAAATGTAGCTGTACATGATTCCTGTCCCAACCTCTGCTGCTGAGTATAATTAAAGGCTCTTAAAAACAGAAAGCGTGGAAGAAATGAAGCTGTAAAATGTGTATTAAGCAATGGCGTGGCCAAAACTCTTTACCTCTCAGAATTATAGTCTGAAACCTTACTATTTAATGAGTAGTATAGGTGATTTACTACTACTGATTTGACAGAAACCCAGGAAATGGTTGAAACGTAACTTTGTTAATACTCTCAAGTATATTTTGGTGTTTCTTTGTAGGAGTTTGTAAAATTTCACTTAGTCCAGGAGGTGGTACTCTCATGCTTACATTTATTTCTTTTTAATCTTTCAAAGCCTCAGTGACGAACTTTCTTACTCTTTCAGGCGACTGAATGCAGAATTAGAAGCAAAAACAGAAAAACTGGTGCGTCAGGCTGAAGAAGTAATGGTGGGTAGATTATGCAGACTGTTACATGATTCAGCCTTGATTCACACATACGCAGGGTCCAGTTTAAAAAGAAATTATTTAGACCATGACAGCTAAGTGTTTAGGTTTTTTTTTTTTTTTTGCCTCCAAGATTATAAACTTCTACTAAGAATACATCCAAAAACTGATTTTTATATAGTTCCATCAGGTAGATCAATATCCACATAGATGCATACAGCATTTGTGCAGATATATACGTAAATCCACATAAAAAATTTAGCTGGTTAGGAAAAGTATCTGGTTTTATGTCTTAAATACAAACAAACAGAAAACCTTCAGGTATTTGAAAACTAGATACTGTTGCAATAACACTCTAGTGAAATAGGATCTACATTGATCAAGCTAAAACATGAAGCAGCATAAATAGAAAAATATTTGGTTAGTAAGAAGAAAACTTTCTTTAAGGAGAAAAAGTTCCCATCTTTGTCTGTATGATGTTTTACACTGGTGTGGCTGTATACCAGATAGAGTCAAGGTTTAATAGGAAATTTGAACAAATTAAAACAAGGGAATGGGGGAGGTATGGTTTATGCCTAAAACACTTTGGAGAAGGTGTTCTGCATATTAGATATGTTCATTGTAAATGCACTCAGATAAATAAAGCTTAAAATGCAATTTACTAAGTCTTCAGGAAAGGTATACTTGGATGCACTTTTCCTACAGCTGAAACTTAATTTTTATGTCCTGTGAAAACATAGTCTTATATTGAGCTGTGTGTGGCAAGCTGAGGCTAACTGCTTAACATTGGAACAGAAGCAGATGAAGTGGCTAAAATAGCATCTAGTCTCTTTCCTTTAAAACACAGCAACAACAAAACCACTTTTTTACTTGTTTTTCCTTCTCCAAATACGGCAGAAGATCAAATATTCTTAGGACACTTAATATACCACATGGCACTGCCAGATTGCACAGATACACATTTAACAACAAGAGAAAAATACTCTAAGTTAAAAATGAAACAAAAAGGCCCCAAACTAAACACCCTTCCCAAAAAAACAAAACACAAAACAGGACAACTGCATTTTATTCTGGATTATGCATTGTGATTGTAACTTAGCATTATAGAAGCTATCTGAACATTCAGACTGAATTTTGTTCTGGGTTATGCATTGTGATTGTAATTTAGCAGCATAGAAGCCATCTGAACATTCAGACTGAATTGTTCTCCAAAGTACATACAGCAATATCAGTGTCCAATTATAGTCTTATTGCAAGAATAAAGATTTATTTCTAAGGCTTATACAATATGGAAAATTGAAAAATTGTCTTACCTGCTGTGCATTTGCTACTTCGTGTATTTCAGAGAAAAAGGAAGGAGGGTAACAGTATCTCAGATGATGTTGAGCAAAGTTTTACAAGCAAAAGGCAATTGTATATTGCTTAGCTGGAATACACGATGGGGTACAGGAATGGCATTTTAACTTTTCCACAGCTTTTTGTGTGTTTGAGAAGTTCTTTTACACACTAGACTATAGTTTCCACTCTTTTCTGTAGTGGACTGTTGTTGTGATCTGTGATTTACAAATATGTAATTAATCTTTAATGGATTATATTCCCCCAAAATTGACCTTTTTTTCTTTTTTAAATAAAGAAAGGCCAACAAGAGATACTGCGTAGACCAGTGTCAGTACAGACTGAGTCATCTGAAGAAGACAAACAGAGGTATGTGCTTTACAACTAACAGAGGTATGTGCTTTACAACTGCTGCATATAATTTATGGGAAATATTTACAGTGATCCTGCACACCCTGCCTTGCACCCTTGGTCATGCTCCCGTTGAATCTATCTTTGCAGCATACTGGATTGGTGAAGTCTAATTTTTTCCTGGTATTTGAAACAACTGATGCTAAGTAAATGTTATTCCTTGTTATTTCAAAAAAGTCTTCATTTTCATGACATCTTCTACCTAGAATGCTAAGTAGTACTGACAGCTGTAAAAAAGCAAGGTAAGGCAACAGGTTTATTTGCAGTATGAAACCCTAGACAGCAGTAGTTGATGAAAAAAACCCATACAAACAAACAAAAAAATCCACTCTCACCCCCACCCCAACAGAGAGAGAAACCCAAGAGAGACAACTATCCAGCTGCCACCCTCTGGAACTTGGATATCATTACACCTCAGTAGTCCGACAGCTTTGGCCTGTATGAATATACATACAGCTGTGTGTTTTGGCCTGTTAAATTAAAACCCATTAGCTCTGGAGTGGATACATAGGTGTATTTACTTAGTTGGTCAGGGGTATAATTATTTGCTTAGCTGTTCAAGAGTTTTTATATTGACAGCGCAGGGAGTGGATGAATTTAAGATAGACTAATAAACAGTTTATCAAGGATCTGATAAATTTCTGATGCTACTAATCTAGATAACAGTGGTACTGGGCAAGACTACATAGTGTTTCAAAAGTAAAGCAGTTGGGAAACATAAAATAGTATACATGAAAGTCTGCTAGAGATGATGAAATTACTTCTGTGCAGAGCAAAAGTGAAACCAAAAAGTGAGGGTTTCTCTATGGACATGAAGGGGTTTTTCAGTACACAAAAAGTGTGACTGTGGTAGAAAGCAAGTCTGTGACAGAAGCTTGGCTATACCATCAATAGTTTGCTGCTGTAGTTAAAATTATTCCTGAGCTATTTAAAAGCTAAATTTGTCAGTTGCAGAGGGGAAAATAACCCCCAAAACTCCATGTGTTATCAGTATCGTCATGCTTTGCAAACAAATTCTGTATCTTGCTTTAGTTTTATGTTCTGTTAGATGGATTTTGAACAGTAGAAGATTTTTAAGAACTTCAAACTGGTGTTAAGTTATAGGGCTGGTTTATGAGGTAATGTGATTGGAGGGTTCAGCCCCACAAAGGGGGTTAATAGCTTTGGTGGTATGCATTTGAAGTAAATGGGAGTGCTGGAAGAATTAAAAACAAATATTGACAATTTGCATGTCAGAGAAGCGGCTGATCTACCAGTTACCTTCATAAATTAAAACACCTTAAAACAACCACAATCTGTGTGCTGGCAGATATTTATGTGTCAAAAGAATTTAAATCCTATGCTGTAGTGAAAAAAATAGAAATGTGTGCTAGGAATTAAGCACACTGATTATCCATGAGTGAACATTGAGGCCATTCAATTAGATTAGTTCCAAGTATTTAATATTTAATTTAGACCATTTATTTTTTCCAAAACTGTGCAAGCAGATAGACCATAAATCTAAAGGAAACATTTCAGAGATTTTTGAAACATCCATTTGAAATTTCCATTGATTTCATTACAGAGAATGAACATTAAAGCAACTGAAAAGAAGGGGAGAAACTGAAGCAAAGAAAGATGTGGTACAAGGGGGAAAAAAAGACAGGTTTAGAGAAAAAAATAATCATTAAGCAAAGTGAAAAAAGGGCAACAAATATAAGTCACTCAAAATCAGTGTATATTTTAAAATAAGTGGTTCTGGAGGTTTTACTGCATCGTTTTTTTCAGAGAAACTTGAATTACATAGAGACAAAGCAGCTCCAGTGACACCACACTGACATCAGCTTTTGTTTACACTTTCACTCCTCAGAGCACTGCCAGGCTCATGGCGATGGGAACTGTGCGCATGGACAAGCATGCTATAGGCTTTGAATAGGATTAGCAAACACAAAGGGTTTGCTCATGCACATGCATCTCCTGTTTACATGCAGAGATGGAATTGTTAAACATTAGCTTCTGTTTCAGTGTTGCCACAATATTCTAGCTACTTATTTCTATACCTTTTGAGGATTTACACATCCATTTCACTTAGGACACAACTATAGAACTGTATTATGAGGTTTTAAAAATGGGTTGTCGTGTGTGGGGAAGTGGAAATAAATCGTTAAGGTTAAACAAGTTTGAGGAATTTAGTAAACAATGAGGGTTTATTTTGTTTCTGTTTTTTAAAGAAGGCCCTGAGAAAACAGCTATAGTAGGAACAGATTAGTCTATTGATGGAAAGAGCATTATTGTTTTCTTGAGTACAGAGAATGTCGTATTTTCATATTTTTCAGAATAACATAAAACTGCTATTTCTATGGCAGCAAATCCTCACCTTCTGCATGCTCCTAATGTTAGCCAATAAGAAGGAAGCATGAGGAAAATAGGGTAAATAGACGAAAACTAATCATCCTATCCTTGAAGTCTGTTGCCAACCACACACAGATGATTTCTCCAGTTGTGTTTTTGTTCTTCTTGTTGCTGGTTGGTTGGGGGTTTTGTTAGGATTTTTGGGGGTTGGTTTTGTTTGTTTGTTTGGGCTTTTTAATAAAATATGGAGCTTTATGCAGATAATTCTTGTTGATGAATGGATGTCTGTGAAATTTTTAAAGGCAATATTTAAACATTTGCTCAAATCAGCTGGGGAAAAAATATTGAGGCGACTTGATGTGCTTAAATTTAAATTTTATTCCAAATCTTTTATAAGCCAGCATTTTAGTTGAACTAAAAAATTACAAAGGGTAGTAAAAAGGTAGTCTTTCAGGGCAATAGCACAGATGCCCATAATTCATTCTGAAAGCAAAAAAGCTACATATGTGACAAGAAACTGGACTTGGATAGTACACAGCATGCTAAAGTTTCTGCTTTTTTCCAGCAGATTTAAAAAATAATCATTTAACCTGAAGTTCAGTTACTAAGCAGCATGGTTTTCATCCAAATAAGCAGATAAGCAGCAGTCACCTGAATCGTAAGAGATTCAGATTGTAGTACCTAAGTAAACTGCTGTATTAGGTATTCTAGACTCACCAGGTGATTTAGATAGCATAGCTATCTATAGATAGATATTCTCCTAATTCTGACAGAGGAGTGTCAATTTTTATTGTAAAATGTTTATTTTGTTATACATGTTCAGTTAATTTTTAATTATTTTAATTTTTTTCTGCAGAGATCCATTCTGTCCTCAAGTTTCTTCTCTTACACATTCACACACTAAGGTATCAGAGTTAAAACTATCCTGCTTAATTTGTCTTCTAGTATAATTTCCACATATTGCTTTTGGTTTTGAGGCTGTTCTACACTGGGGACTTACATGGGTAGGAAGCCAAAAGGAAATGATGCTCAAAACAGTGCTACAGGAACTGTGTTACCAGGCTTTCTCAGTGCCATTGGTGGTTAAGTGGACTTACATTTCAATTTTGTGTTCTGAGTTTCCTCTTCCGTAAAGCATTCACAGAATTATTCAGTGTTTTGAACATCAAATTAAATGCAAAGTATTAGAATATAATAATATTTTTCTTTCCTCCTCTTTCCTCCCTGACCAATATAATACTAAAGGCAGTGCTACTGTCTTTTAGGTGTAATAATAAACAAGTAGTCAAAATAACTGAGTACAGAAAGGGAAATAGAATGGAAAAAGGAGACTGAGAATAGCAGCAATGTCAATGGTCTCTAATTACAGTCATATTGAATCTTTTAGGAGGTGAGCTAAAACTTCCAAAATATTGTCATCCTTTATGAGAATACAATAAAACCACTTTAATTTTGGGAGAATATTTGTTTGGGTGAAAGTAACGAAAGCACTGTTAGATAGATCTTCCTTCTACAGAGAATTTGTAAGATGAAAATAAAAAATGCATAAAAATAGCATGGCTTTGAAGACATGAAAGTATGAAGTCCTGAAAGAAATGCAGTTTTGTGACAGTTCAGTAGTTAATATCTTGATGGCCAAGAGCCTTGCTTATGCCTGAATTTATTATGTATGCAAAACCTCCCACAAACAAATGACCGTTGGATGTATTATAATTTGGGCCTATGGTCATAAAAGTAGCAAGATGAAGACGAGTGCAAATAAAACTGAAAAATTGTGCTTCTGAAAGTTTGAAAAGTACCCTTGAGTCTAAATAAATGAAGAAAACAAAAATAACCCACATGATATTAGAAAAAAAAGGAAAAAAAATAAATTCCAAACTAATTAAAAAAAATCACTACTTATGAAACAAATTGTAGCCAGCAAACAAGAAGAAATGTGCTTCCAAGCTGATGGCTCCAAACAGACCATACTCTGGAAGTAGGGGGAAAAGAACAACTTCAAGGTATGTTTTACAGCTCTTTTTGTTTGTAATAAAATATTTTAGTTGCTATTTTTGTCTATCAGGTTTTTTTAATTCATGTATGGTTTTATATATTTACATATACTTGTGTAAATAAATGTACCAAACTTTTGGTCCTGCTCAGTCAGCTCCACCATGTAGCTACCTCTGTTTGCTTGCAGAGAGTATACCAAAAATTATGAGGGAACAAGTGTGATTAATATTACAACTGTTGCTTTCTGCTCAAGCATTCTCAAGGCTGACAGTTAAACTCTTCCAACTCTTCAAGTGAAAGGATGCCTAAGGAGCATACATGTGGGAATTACATAATCTGAATCAACCTGAGAGAGCACACTTAGCTGGTGCAGACTGATTTGTGATCAGACTTGTGATGGGAAATAAGGCTCTTGAGTGTCTCCTTTATTTTGGTGAGTCTTGGGCTCACAGGACAGGACAGAGTCAGTAATAGTGCTACAGCTTCCAGGAGTTCCAAGCTGAAAAGCTTCAGCCCTGTCAAAAGCAAATTCAAGGTTGTAAAAGCAAGAAATGGAGATCTGGTCAAAAGAAAAAAGTAGGGAAATGCATAAAATCCTGGGAGCAAATTAAAATTGCCACAAAATATGGACAAATGCCAAAACAGGATGAAAACTGGCTGCAAAGAGACAGAACATGTAATTAACACAGGATGAGGTTGTCTTTCAGGACCTGTAAGTCACTTGTAGACTCTCTGGACCTCTCTTGGGCAGTTCAAGGGAGACTCTCACACTAGCACCACTTCAAGAGATTAAGAGGTGGAATTGTGCAGATGCAGGGTGAACCCAAAGTTGTAGGAGAAAGTTAGCAGCTAGGAGATTGGCAGCTGCACTGGGATAAGGATATACTGGAATAAGAATTTAGAAGCTTCAGATCCTGTAGGAACTACTTTATCTTTTTATAAAAGAAAGACGAGGAGATACCCTGTGTCACAGTTGTGTCACACACCGTGTGTTTTGATTTTATGAAAACTTAGGTATGCTGCTTCCAGGGTCAATGAAGTTTCCTAGGCCAGGCATAATGATACAGAAGTTGTGGTAAGGTAAGAGTGTAGCTAGAATGGACAGAGTCCTCAAAGTTAACATGAGGGGTAGGGAGAAATAACAGAATTTAAGCCAAAGAACAGTAGCTAAAGGCAAGTTAACATTGCCCTTTCTTACTTTTACTCTGATTTAGTTATGAAATTGTTGGATGAGAAGATCATGCCAGAATCTTCTCAGTAGAAAATGGTACTGGCTTTTCTGTCCTTTACGTTATAATATGTAAAACCCTGTAATTGTTTATGTGGAATACAGTAAAGGAATCTTAAATAAAGAAATTGAGAAATCGCCATCAATGTGGCTTTCATATGAATGCAAGCAATGAAGTTGCATTAGGTAAATAACTTTACATACTCTTAAAAATAGCAAATGCACTATATTTTTGTAGATGTAAAAAATTATTATTATACATTTAAAATCCAAGATCTGTCTTTTTTTTAGTTCAAAAGCAAGAAACCTGGAAGTACAAAGTGTTGATGCTGTTGCAGCACTGGAGGATTGCACAGATTTTTCTTTAGCAAAAACAATAAGCAAAATCGAGGAAAAACTAGAGAGAAGAGTCTTACCAGATTGTGCAGATGATGATACTGTTCCAAGTGCTGGAAATGAAATCGGAGCAGGTTGGTTTCCTCCTGTGGTTAAGTAGTTTTATTCTTCCTTCCTCACTGTTAGAAATGGGTTCTCCTGCAGAAAAAAAAAATAAAAACGGAAGAGTTTCTGTAGGAATTGCAGGGATGCAGGGAAAGTTCTAATGATCTTTAGTTAAAGGCAAAGGAACAGGAAGGGTTTTCTTCTTTATGTAATCCTAGAGAAAGATCAGATCACATATGAATAATCATGTGAAAAAGTGAATTTTTATCTTGAGTTTTACCTTTGTAGAAAGATATTTGGGTGGTTACATATGTCAAATTTGTGCCTGACATTTGATTCATTTCACTGCAGGAATAGAAATACGTGATGCTAAGCTTCTATTTCCAAATAGATTAACTCCTGTTCTTTACAGATTCTGCCCTTAGAGGAAAAAGCCTTTCCTCAGATCAGTGCTGTGGATCTTAGTCTTAGTAAGTGGCTTAAATGAAGTAATGGTTCAGCTACAGTGCTTGAATGAGAATCCTCCAGCTACTTTCCCACTCCACTTGGTGTGGTTTTGTTTGTCCTAGAAATAGAGTAGGAAAGGGGATTGCAGTATTTGCCAATGAAGCTAAAGGAATGATGCACATCTGTCTTTTTGGCTCAGATGTAATAAAAATGAGTTTATATAGTTCCTTATAATGCTAAAGTAAGCATGAAGTCAGAGATTCACTGCAGTATGCAGATTCACTGCAAATGCCCCAAACCTCCTCTTTTAATCCAACAGTTTGAAGTAAAGGTAGAAAACTAAATAGGCCCTTGTAACAGAGCAGGCTGATCCCTTAGTTGGAATCTCTCAGTAAAGTGATTCCTTGGGTTTATGTGCGTGTGATAGTTTTTAGGCCAATGGCTGATAAGGTTTGATAGCATTGTCCTTTCCCTCAGCTTCTTGCAGTGCTCATCTTGGACTTAGGTTCCATATATTTATTTCATGATCAGAGGTTGGCACAGTGCAGCCATTTTTCTGCCAACACAGGAATTTACACATCATTTTTCTCAGGGTCTGCTTTTATGGATTATAACTGAACTGTGCGGTAAGAAGCAGTGATAGAAGCACACAGACACATAGAAGGCTGACCATGAAGCTCTATTTTTATCTAATATAGCTACACACATATGAACAAAATACCTGACTGTGTTGTCACACTTCGTGTTAATCTTCAGATTACCTCAGGAATTCAAGACAACTATTCATTCAATCAGAACATTAAAATCGCTCTGATACCCTTTCCTGCCCACCATTCTCTAAACTGCTGGTTACTTTATGAACAAAGACCATCCTATTAAGTGATACCCCTCCCCTTATCAGCCTCCTCAGGTGATTAAAAGCAGCCCATTAGGAAACTAGTTGCTTTATTATCTTTACCTCTTGTCAGAATTCAAACTAGTTTTGCATCATAGCCACTTCCAAAAGCTGATCTGGTCCTAGCTGTGCTCTTGGGTTTTCAGCAAGGCTTAGTAGTAAGTGCTCCTGGCTGTCTTAAAATGGAAGAGATGTTGTCTTTGGACTGAGTAAAAGAGGAAACAAAATGATAAAAAGAAACAGCCGTGTTTTGCAGGTAGTGGTATAGCCATGGAGTGCTCTGCATGGAGCTTACATTGTTCAATATAAAGAAAAATAATCTGGAAAAAAAGAACATAGCTGGTAAATTTGCATATGAAAACCAACGTAGGCTAGTTCAAACTGACACTGAAGTGTTGTAGAGGAATCTCAGTACTGAGTGAGGTGACAGAATGCAGGTTTATGTTCTGAGCTGGACTTTAGTTATCACCAATTAAGACCTCTCCAAAAGCATAAACTTAATGCTTAACAGTGGAAAAGGCAAAGTGATTGTTGGAAATCATTCAGAAGAGGAAACAAAATATTGTGCTGTTAGAATTACGCTATTCTATAATTGATGCTCCCCCATCTTGAGTATGACACACAGTTCTGCATAGCCCATCTCAAAATCAGGATCTAGGACTAGGAAGGAATACATGCAGTTAAAAGCATGGAACAACTTGACTTTGAATCTTCAGTTTGAAAACAAAACAAATGAGGGCAGTAGAAAAAATTCCATAATGAAAACAGTAATGGGAAGGGGAAAACTCTTTTTGTAATGCAAACACTAGTAAATGCCCCATTAAACTGGATTTAAAGAAAGCTATACAAAGTGTTTTTCTTTCACACAATGCATAACTAACTTAGCCAACATATTGCCACAGGCTATTGTGAATGCCAAACTACAATATGTTTTATTATGAAGAAAATCAAGCAGTAGTATAGAAGTACCTGAAAGAATATTAACTTGGTGGCTTCAATGTGGTCTTCATCTCAGGACAGCTACTTGTTACTAGAAACTAGCAAGGATGTAACAGGAGGAAAAAAGTTGGTCTGTATCTTGTTTTTTTGGTGGTGTTTTCCTAAATCCTACTTATAATTGGCCTCTGCAGAGTTGCAGCTTAATCTGCAATTGGCTGTTAAGGGAAGGTGGGTGCAATTAAAAGAATTCCTATTCCATCAAGTGAACACATGCAACCATCCATCCCCTCCATGCAGCTCCTGATAATCCTCCTCCACTTTATTCTTTTCGCCTTGTACCTACAGTGAATAATGGTTATTCTTATTTGCTCAACTTAAGCCTCATACTGTATCCATGCTTTGTACCTGTGCAAGTTCAGGGGGAGTTCCATGTGAGCGATCTGGGGAAAGGGTGGGGAATACAGGGTAGAAGAACATAATTGTTCGCACACAGCTTGTTTTATCATGACAGTAGTACATTTCTTAGCTGTCCAAGAGCAATAAAGTACTTCATTTGGAAAAAACATCTGATTAAATGAATTTTAGACTATTAATTGAATAGTGTACCTTAAAAAAGCATAGTTTACTCTGTGGGAGGGGTTTTTACCTGTTAGGAGGGTTTTGCATTCTGCATTTAATTCCTTGTGAACAGTTTAAAACTACTTTGGGTGTAACTACATAAATTGCAACTACAAATTGATTGCAGGGTAGATATACCCTACAATATAATTTTCCTGACATCAATCTAAGGAATGCTGTAATGTATAGCATAGTATGCCAAAAGTTTAAATTTTGAATTACAAGTCTTTTATATTTTAAAAGATACTGAGTTTAGTCATTAGAAGAAAAATCTGTACAAAGCTTTGCATAAGAGTGAGAAACCTGAAATATTTATTTAGGAATCTGAATTATTTTCCTCTTTCTCTTAATAATTAAAAACAGTGTAGTGTGTTTTTAAAAACAAGATGATGAAAGTGAGTTCTTCTATCAGTCTTGCTTCTTTACTGCATTGAATAATGAGTACTTGTGGATATTAAATGTAATTTTTTATGTTCACAGAAGCTCAAGTAAGATTTCTTAAGGCAAAGTTACGTGTTATGCAAGAAGAGCTGGCTAGTGCAGTACGTGAATGCAGGAAAAAGGTGAGAGCTGAGTTTTCTTTTCTGTAGAAATGGAGTAAGTTCCCCTTTAACAAATAATCACAATGGAATTCCCTCAGCCTTTCCTTTTTAATTCTTAAGAGCTAAGGTTCTTTTTTTTTTTTAGATTTCCTAAGAATTTAGAATCAAGGATAGTCATTTCTCTATCTGTATGATCTTGGGCTAAAAGCTTGCAGGCAGGAAAGAACCATTGGGAAGGAGTGGGAACACTGGTGTTTCAGAGTGCCTTAGCTGTTACTGCTGGGATGGAGAGCATTAGCAGAGACTCAGAAAAAGGAGAAGGATAAGCTAGCAGTCCAATATGGATTTTGGTACACAGAGAGGAGTGGTGCTCTTATCCAGTTCGAGTGGAATATTGTAATCAAACCAGAAATTTGGCTTTCTCCATTCTTCAGATTGTACTTGATGCAGAGGATTGTATTTGGAATTACATATTTGGGCAGATCAGGCTGCAGTTAAGGCATTGTTAAGCTACACTGATATTTTAGTGTTAGAGTGTACTACAAGTGAGTTTTATGACCTGCACTGTCTAGCAATGTTTTTAGGTAATGCTTAAACATCTCTTGAACTGTAAAACATTAAATAGTTTGTGTCTGCCTGCTGGAGGGATCACCTCTTTTTCATGTATTTGTAATCAAGGAAGATTTTTGAACTAACTTTCAATTTTTCACTATTAGATCATTCTTAGTTGTAGTCTCTCATCTTCAGAATGCTTTTCTGCACCTATTCCTCAGGCCCAAATGTGATAATGGCATTCAGAACATATGGCAAACCACCTATATTTTTTCTCTCAAGCTTTTAGTTTAGAGTTAAGGAGAAGGATGGTATTAAATAAGTTTTGTGAGCTAAGTACCTGGAGAAAATCTTTGGAAGGAATTAGTTTTTGATATTTTATGTCTGTACTTTATCCTTTACCTGCATCTCAGTACTTTCATGCTGTGATCAGGAAAACGTTGCTATTAGATTTTAAAGACATTTTCATTTTCAAATCAAATATAATTTTGTCAGTAGCTATTGAATTTCATAATTTCATGCCAAAAATACCACAGAATTCTGTTATTATAGTAGGTGACAGAAGATGACCCGGTACTTACTCTTGTCCTGGTCTCAGGATAAGCACTCTGTATCTAAACATATCATCTTGGGTTTAGTTTCTCTGGTCTGAAAATATCTTAATTACATTCAGAAGGTCACAAAATTTTCAGATACACAAAGCCTTGAGGTAGATTGTGGTTTTGTTCCAATTCACAGTCCAGTTGTTCTAAGGAAACAGTAAATCTGTTTTAAGTCTAAAGAACTAGGAACTTCTGAGGTGCATATGGGCACATGAAACTTAGAGTCAAGCACATATATTTCCCAGGTGAGAAGCATGTATTCCTAGTTGCTGGGAGAACAGGAGAGGAAGATCTGTTTTCATGGAAATTCCATTTCTGTGTGTGCCTTGATTTCTTTTTTTCTTAAAGAAATGAAGGGCATAATGTATCTCTGAAATAACATTAATATTCACTTACCATATTTAAAAGGTTAGAAAAGAAAAATGCATTAAAATTATAATTCCTAATGTGGGATGTAATTGCCAGTAAGGTCATGAATCTAATACAGGATTTACTTGATGTTAAGAGAATCTTGAATTTTAATACTTGATGTACCCTGGATCATTAGCTTGCTTTTAAGTAAAAACCAGATAATCTCCTAAAACATAATGGATTGATTTATCACTAGTTATATTGTGTGCTTTTTCCAAAAATTTTTCCTAATGAGTGCATTTAGCTATTCTCACAAAAGTGTCACAAAATATCTGTGTGCCTCTGTTATTCACACTATTCTGTAACATTTTCATAGTTCTCAAAACCTTTGAACTAGGAGAAATTAAATGTTTTACATACTGCTATAAGACACTTCCAAGTAAAAGCCTGCAGAAAATTAAATGAGGAAAACGTTCCTATCTTTTGAATTGTTGTCCTGGTAAATCCGTGTTTCGTTTTCTTAGTTTCTCATAGTTCCTTCCTCTCTTTGAAATTGTTGTGAAGTCCATCATGAAGGATCTGAAAGTTTAAAAATAACAATTTTTAAACCAGTGATCTCCATATGTACAATAAATATATATTTACTGTCTTTTATTTATAAAATGTTACTATTGCATTATCCTGCTGCTTCCTTGCAGTAATCGAGTTGGGGTTTCTTTCTGTTAATTACTGTCAAACAGGATGACGAAAATCGGAATTTAAAGTCTCGGCTTAAAGAAACTGAAGGGGAAATTGCCCGACTGCAACGAACCATCAGTGTGCAATGTTCCCAGAGCAACAAGTACAAAGCATTGTCACAAGAAGCAAGCAGAAAAAGTCAAGGGTTACAACAGGAAGTCACTGCGCTAGAAAAGGTATTGCAGATGTTAGTCTCATTTATCTCACAAAAAGGGAAAAGTACTGCATCACATCCCCCTAGCTTGATAGATGTGTTTCCACTGATCCCATTAGTGTTTCAGTCGCTGATAGTAGTTTTAGAAATTGTAATTTAAATGGTCTAATCACTTTTCGAAAGGAGGAAATAATGTATTTTACAAATTGCTTTTCTTCTGCTTCCACCGTCATATATTTCTGTATTTTAAAATAATTAAGTTCTTTTGTAAAAGACCCGCAAGAGACAAAAGAACTGTTTCAGAAACCACTGTCAAATTCACAGAAGAATCTTGAAAATACAGGGAAATTTTATTTTTCTGGTTTTAATTATAATGGTCAAAAATGACTTCTGGTAATAAGAGGTTTACTGTCAACTGCAGAACTTGGTGAACTTTAAAAAAACAAACCAAAAACTCACCTGTGGCTTACATTAGTATCTCTGCAGGTAGAGGAAAGGATGTGTCTTTGGTCTTGAAAATGAAATAATCAGAATTAACCTGTCTGCTGCTGTAGGCCACATATACAAAATTGTATAGGTGCCTAGTTGTAGCAGATGGCTGCATACACATCTTCTCTTGTTTGGAACTTCATCTAAGAGCAGCACCTGGTTTAATGACTCAGAGTGGGAAAGGTTGACTTCAAAATCATGTATTGTGTCACACATATAGTATAACCAGGAGAATGTTTCTCTTAAAAAAAAGGGGAAAACAGAACACAACTCAGCCTGACACAGTCTTGTTATACTTCCATTAAATCATATTACACATTTGTATAGGCATGCTTTCATCTTAAGCTTTGTAATTCTAGTATTGTAACTTACAATCTAAGTTTTGTAGTTCTAGCATTTTTAAACTGAAATGTTTAAAGTTTATGTGTTCTTTTGCGCAGATTCTTGGAGGTTTTAAGTTTGTCAGCAAAAAAATACTCAACAGAAGTACTCACACTGTTCATCAACACACAGTAAATAGGACTAAAAGATTTACAAAGTCATTTAGGCCATTCTCTTAAACCAAGACAGGACAGATGATATCCAAACCCTCCTGGAAATAAGTTTAGCCTATACTGAAAGCCTTCTGTGATGGTAATTTCCATGATTTCCTTAGACAGTCTATGTTGGTTCTTATACACAGCCACAGTTAGAAAGTTTATCCCAGTATTGAGATCTGTGTTGTGATAAAAAGTTTATTCACTTCTGCTGTACAGCTGCTATATCCAAAATATGGTCACTTTGCTCTGCATTTACCATCCTCACTTGCTTCAGTAGTTCCTAATAGATTTTGTTTTCTAGAATTTCTCAAAGTTACTGATCAGATACAATCATGACAAATAGTGGTACTTGTTTAAATACTAATAAGGCATAAAAAGGCAAGTGTATGTAATGAATGGTTCTCTGCTAATTCAGAAATCATTTTACTTTTTTTTTCTGATATAAAAAAATACCTACCAAACCCATGCATTTAAAAATACTTTTGCAGAAACTACTTAAATCTCCTATGGATATGGCAATCTGAAAACTGGATTATTCCTTAGTTATGAAGTGTTATTCAACACCATATAATTAGTGTAGCTGTAAATTAATTCTAGACATGTGTAAAGATAACTTCCTGTGAACATGGGCCTGAATTTGTACTGCTGTGCCTGTGGACTCAAAACTCACACTTTCAGTATAGAGAAAGCATAGCTAAGATAGCACAAATACAATCTCTGATTTTGGAGCTTTTACTGCTTTTATTGGTATTTCTGCTGCAACATGAATGATAGAAGACTGCAATTGTGATATGTGCTTTCGGAAGCTTCCTCAGATTTCCCAGTTTCTGCAATTTCATTAATCCCCCAGCTACCTTTTCTTTCATGTGCCTCGGCACAGATTCTCACCTAGTTTTCACAATTTACCTAAAACATGGTAATGAGTTTATTTTTAATTCTCATTCTCCTGGTGATTGGACTCTGAATACTTCTGCTGGAACACCCACCTCGGGCAGCAACTGAGTGCTGGTGCTGCACAGATCTTCCACCCTCTTCTTTCCTGCATCTTCTTTTTCCCCATCTCATTGATCTAATAAATGACATCACCTTTTCTGTCCTTTTTCACTGCCTGTCTACAAGAACATTCTTTCCTGCGTGTTCTCTTTCACTTGTTAGTTCAATCTGCTACAGTGTTAGATAAAGATCAGGGAAACACTAAGGTTGTTTTATAATTTGCCTGGAAGGAGGGCTTGACGTTAAGCAGACATCATCTCTCAAATGTTTTTGGGGGTGGACAGGTGTTGCTGAGCTTTCTAAAGATAGAAGTGCTGTATACGCTTGCTACTGGGAGAAAAGCAAGCCTGCTGGGCGGGTTACTTGTGGATGAGCTCTCTGGTATCAGAATCTCTACTGATGTTTAAGTGCCTCTGCCATGGCAGAACAGGGGAGACAATCCAGGGATGGAAAGGGGATGCAGTTTTAAAACACAGTAATGCGCTCCCCCCCCACTTAGAGAAACATTATATGAGAAAATTAATCCAGCTTTTACTTCAAGTATTGAGGAATTGGCAGAACCCTTGCCTACTTACAAAGGTAAATACTTATTTCAGGCATTTTTAAGATTAAAACCATCCTCACTAGATGACTTGCGAAAAAAAAAATCCTTGATAAGGTATTATATATGACAGTAAATGCCAAAAGGCCCTAAAAGTATAATTAGAATTCTTTCACTAAATGATATGATTAGCTGATATGTAATTTGCATTGCATGGAGACTGTGGGTTTGGTCATTAAATGCTTGGAAGGCTGCATACCAAAGCTTTTCATATTAATGCAGAATAAAGTACATAGCACAAAAGGTTTGGTTGACTCTTTACAGCTTCATCATCTTGATAGAAGACAGATTGGTTTGCAGGCTGTGCAGCTTGTTTTCTGCGGGTCAGTTTCCAGCAAATGGGTTTGCATTCCCTGATGATGCAGGTGTTGCGAGGAGGGCTTTGCTGCTCCACTGGCTGGGCTCTTTCCCATGTGGTTTGTAATCACTCAGATGGACAGGTTAGTGACAAAATAAGAACCTTGAAGCAACATCTGGTTTTGTGCACTCTTAGAGGAGGCACATTCACCAACAGGATTTTAAAGGGTCAGTGAGATGCATCCTACTCTCCCATTTTCTTCGTCCATTTTGGAGAAAACTGAGCTTCCTAAAAATAACTGTTCCCATTGTAACTTTACTGGAAGTGTCTTTACTGCATACGCTTGTCCATTAGAATGTATTTCTTGGATAAGTAATGTGGAAATCATAAGTAACCACTACAAGAGGTGGTGTGAAATGAAGAAAATACAACAGTTACTCAGAAATAAGGCAGTCTGAGGATAAAAGGTTAACAACAAGCCCCCTCTCTACCCTGATTTGCTTAAAAGAATCTTTCTGTGCCCGTTCCTAATAATTTGATAGACTTAAAAAAGTCTTGTTTCTATTTCACAGATGACAGGATGTTCCCTTTCTGCCAGAATTGTTTATTTCTTCTACTTTGTGTTTTATCTGTATTCCCTGATCTTTAATCTCATTATTCTGTTCCTCAGCTTGGTCTCTTTTTCTCATTTCCCCACATAAAGCATTATGAAATACTATCATCAGAGACAAGAGAGAACTGTTTTGATTGTGGCCATAATCACTTGATGAGCTATTTTGTGCTAGATGAAATAGTTCCTACCCTTAGCCACATTCAGGAGGCTGTTTTAACTTTTTGGCATGCAGTGATCTCTGGGGAGAAGAGGTAAAAGGAGCATGTAGGAGGGAGCAGCTGGGGATACCAGCCACCCTTCTAGAGTGCCACAGAGAGCACATACTGGTGTTTTTTTTCTGACTGAGCATACAGGTTTTCCAGTCAATCCTGTGATCTTACGTGATCAGCTCCACAACTGTTCTGAGAGAACTTTAAAACAAAGATTATAAAGATCCCTTTTCAAGATTTCAAAGGAGAAGGGGATGTTTTGATGGTGTAATTGATTGTGTTTGAGACAGATTCTATCTGCAGACCAAAGAAGCCCACAGGCTCCTCAATTTTTAAGGGTGAGCCTTGCTATAAATGCTATGTCTGTATGGGATTCAGTAAAATAACATTATTCATAATGTTTGTTTTGATTCTTTCCTTCTTAAATAGGAATTGGAGAATCTAAAGTGTGTACAAAAGCAGGCCACAAGCAGTCAGAGTGCAACAGAGGTTCGCTTAAACAGGGCCCTTGAAGAAGCAGAAAAGTATAAAGTGGAGCTGAGTAAACTGAAGCAAAGTAATAAGGTACAATGGCTTAGAAAAACATGTTTTGATCTGTAATCGATCAGTAATGCTAAAAAGATACAAACAGCTCAATCAGCTGTTCTCTTACAGTCTTGAATTAACATAGAGCAAGTCACCAAAGGGCTTGATGAGTTATCTCAGACACTATTGCAACCTATGCAGGAGGAAGAAATGTCCAGAATAAAGTTACCACCTTTCTAATTTTCCCCATTTGTGTGAAAATTAGATGTGCTCAGAAGAAGGGAGAAGTACCCACACACACCTGATACATACACACAGGCAAATTGCAGCTTTATCTTTGAGATTTCGGTTTTTTAACTTTTGATGTGGAAATACTTTGATTTATCGCATTTCTTTTTAGGAATGTCATGTGTGGCTACTGTTTGTCATTTTGTGATGTAATGCCAAGTTTCACTGGTTAAAGCACCACTTCCACAAATTATGCATTTCTCCTTTTCTTCTCATGGTAGGATGCAACTAACCAAGAACTCAAAATAATTGAAGAATTAAAAGCAGAGAAAAAGAAACTGCAGAAGCAAAAAGAAGAGCTAATGATGGGTTTTAAAAAGCAGTTAAAGTTAATTGATATCTTAAAGAGACAAAAGGTAAGGACCAGGTATTATTATATTTCAGCTAACAGTCTCTAGCTAAATGTGTGTGGTGTTAGGTAAGGTTTGGGTTGTAAACTTGAGCCCCAAGACTGGGAGGTTTCAATGCAAGGCAGCAGCAGCCTCACTTTTTTCAGTGCATATTGCTAACATTTTGCTTTATAGCAGAGGCTGGTCTCCTTTTGAATTGACCCCATTTCTAACTTGAAGCATATCCTGTCATGGTGAAAGATTACTACTGACAAACTTTAGGACTGAGAATATCTGTTTGTCCCAGAACAAATACTGTTCAGGTAATGCCAGCAGCTCCCTTTGCTGCTGTGTCAGTAGAATCCATTTTAGTGATTGAGATTTTCTTTTTAGTTTCCCCCCCTCTCCCTCCCCAGCATATTACTTGTCATAACAGCAGCTGTAACAGCGTGCCCTCTCAGGAGTGAGCCGTTATATTTTAGACCTACGTTCTTCCTGGGTCCTCAAAGTGTGTCCTTCTCTATGAACACTGTTTATTTATATTCTGAAGTATTCTGTACATGTACAACCCTGCCCAGGTGCAGATCTCCTTGTGTGCCAGATGAAAAAGAAAAGGGCGAGAGTAGAGTACTTATATCCCAGGTGTGAATTTACTAGACTGGACAGGGGGAGTTGATCTTCTTTTGTAGTTCCTGGAATATCATGCATGCTTTGAATCACAGAGGATGTAGTAACATCTACATGGCTGCATGGCTGTTTCCATCCACCCTGACTTGCAGCTAGCCTTATTTTGAAAAGCATTCATATCTCACTCCATCCCTCTCCTCAGAGTGTAAGAGGGCAGGGGTGAGTGCCTTTCAGTTTCTTTAGCAGCTGAAGCTGCCATTAAAAAGAAGATAGCCAGTAGATTAGCTGACAATTCATGCTGAACAATCAGTGATACGGCTTTCATAGAAAAGGTGTTTCAGCAAAAAGTGGATTAATACTTCAGATAGAATACAGCTAAAGAGGCCTTTACTATCACATTCAATAAAGCTATACTGATGTCCCAAAAAGGAGAGGTGTTTCACTTGGAAAGAGAAACCTGGGACACTACAGAGTGGGTAAGTACCTTGTATTTCTCAAAATAAATTTTCAGCATAGACCTGTCAAATGTGCTTTGATGATATGAATTGAAAGAACCTATGAGTTTACATGAAAGAAAATTAAACTGAGGGGAATGCATACTATAGATGTTGCCCAAATCAGTTTTCTACTTACTGATGCACTTAGACCTTACTAGTTCCATCACACCTTTCACTTACCCAATACTTGAGACTGTATGCTGTCATTTCTGTCAGCTTTTCCCTCTGAGGCTGAACAAGACGCATGCAGAGATAGAGGCTTCACAACTGATTGCACAAGATCGGAACACCGCAGAGTGGTTACTGCTAATTGCTTACTCTGTTAAATCTAGTAAGATTCATTTTGGGGTGAAGTTAACTGCTCTTCTTCCTGCACTCTCAAAACAAAGCAGTTGGAGAGTTAATACAGCAATGTCTGGTGACTTGTTGAGCAGAAGCACCTTACAAGGGCCAGCCTCTGTGATAAGAAAACTGAACATTTTATTTACCCTTTGAGCACTGCAGTGATCCCCAGACATTTTGTAAACACTCTGGAAGTTGTTGAGCCCCCACCAAGGAAGAATAGTTCTGTATGAAGTAGCAGCTTCATGGAACAAAATACATACTTATCCTAAGAATGGGAACTGCAATATGGAAATACCCTTGAAGCTGGAATGCCACTCCAACACAGCGTGAGGGAGGGGAGTTAACTGGAACAAGAGAAACTGGGCCTGCTCTTGCATTTCCAGTGGAACCTTTCTGGCAGTAATAGGATGCAAAGGAGATCTTGGGGATTCATCTAACAAAAATTATGCTAGCTTAGCTTTTGGCCAGCCCTTCTAGCTCTTTGTGTTTGAGAATTCCCTCAAAATCTGCTCTATGCATGCAGTAACATGTTATCCTACGGCACATGAATTCAGTGAAGTGGGTGTCAAAGAGCAGAATTTGTTTGACCATGAACCAAAAGCAAAGTCTCAGATCAACACCACAAAACTTCATTAAATATATTTTTTAAAAAAATTACCCATACTGTATCGGAACAGCAGAAAGTAGAGGAAGCCACTCACCTCTTCTTACAAAAACTGGCATTTACTCACAGAAGGATGTTGTTAATTGCCCTTCCAGACCAGGCTATGACTGAAGAACCTGAAAGAGAATGGTGCTAACTCCATTTCCTGTACCTTCGGGCAGTAGGCACAGGGGAGGAGCTGCTGAAGCTCCCATGTGCTCTCCCTGTGTAACTACCCAAAGAACTTCCAATCTGCTTCACACAAGCCTTTTGTTGAATTAATGAGGAAAACCTGATTTGGGCCATTTGTGCAGTGTTTGTGTGGCAGATTCAGATGCACATGGCAGATACAGTGAGCCTAAAGGTGAGGATAAGAATAGCAAGAGGGAAACATCCTCAACACGTGTTAAATAGCAGCAGTAGGATGAGCAGCAGCTGGCAGCAGGGAGCTGTGGGTGCTCCAGGTGGTCTCTGCAGACCACCCTCTGCTTGTCTTGAGAATTTAATAGGAAGTCTTGGTTTGAAAAAGGATTAAGGGAAGTTAGTCTGAGCTTTACAGAGCTGGAGCATATTACACTGCCCATGGAAACAGTCCTTTTGAACTGACAATAGCTCTATATATTAGACTATGTATGTCAAAAAAACACCCTAAACCCCAACATAATGGACTGTTTGGAGACATGAATTCTTTCCTAGTCTTCAAAACATAACCATTTTATTAAAATTTGCAGTAAAAACTATTTAGCTGGGATACTTTCCTAGGTAAAGAGCTGATGCAGCAGTGTGATGCTGAAGATGTATAGCCTCTGCTGTGACATCAGCTGAATGGAGCCCAGAGAGCTTTCAGGGCTTCCCGACTGTTGTGCCTTTCTGACTGGCAGTTCTGTGCAAACACACTGCCTGTTTAGTACTCGTTTTCTCATCAAACAACAATGATCTTGGCAACATTTCTCCAACCAACTGCATTATTTGAACAGAAAATAGATTTGTTCGGAGTTTAAAAGTTCTGTTTGTTCTTTTCAGTTTGCTTTTCATGTGGTATATTCAGTGTAGAAGAAATAAAAATCAGACTATGGAATGACTTTTAAACATGTACATATGTACGTGTGTGGGGGTGCATAATGGACCACAGGTATATGGTGTGATACGTGGCAACACAGCCACCAGTGGTCAGTTCCAGGCATTTCCTGTTAAGGTGCAGTACAGTTACTCTTTGTTTTATGCTGATGGTTAATTTCTAATGGTGGTATTTTGTTAAAATCCTCAGTTAACATTCAGTCATGCATATCAGAAGCAGTAGCATGCTAAAGCTTAGTGATGCATTTGATTTGTAATAGTTTTAAAGTGCAGCTGTGTATCAATCAGCTTGAAAGAGCATATAACCAGTTTTCTTGAAACATGTTCTTCAGAGGTCACAGGAGCTGGCAGATTTTCAGGAATCTCCAATGCCTCACTAAAAGAGGTATTTGTAAAGCACTGTAAGGAACCAGGAAAGGCTGTTGGTCCTGTTTTACTAGAGCTGCAGGTGCAAGGTTTAGCATAAAATTTATCACATTATCCCTACACTATAAATAGTTGCAGGAAAAGTACAAGTAGCAGCTTCAGCTGGAACAGGAGCACATCCACCCAAAACGCAGTACAAAACCAAAAGGAATGATTGCTTGGAGCCCCCTTTCAGCTGTTAGGCAGGATTTTGTATTGGTCACTCACACTGTTTTACCTTCTGCTCCTAAGTTTATTTTCTTTTTTTCCTTTTAAGATGCACATTGAAGCTGCTAAGATGCTTTCTTTTACTGAAGAGGAATTCATGAAAGCTCTTGAGTGGGGAAATCATTGATTCCATAAAAACATAACTTCTGTTGGAAACACAAGTTGGATGGTACAGTATTTTGGCACCATATAGGAATGCTCGTTAATTGCTACTACCTGTAGATCCCAGTGAATTGATTTTGTTGATTTTGCTTATGTTTAAATTGTTTAATTCCTGTAAGACTGAGAGCTTGTGTTGCATTATCACATGAAATATAAACCTCTACTCTCCATTCTGTAATGAGTGGAAAAGCACAGACTGCACAAGGAATATTCCAATGTGAACTTTGTTATCAGTTTGCTCTGGTTTAGCATTTTAAACTGTACCTTACCTAAGGTAATATTCTGTCCAAAGAAGTCAGGGTTTAGACTCAGAAAATTTCTTGTTGGAACAGAAATAAATTACCCGGTGGTGATCCAGTTGAGAAGAAAATGTCATGTCCTTTTTAAAACACGTGGTTGGAAAATTGGCTTTGTCTGTTCTCTGTAATAGATCCCCCCTCAGAGCTGGTTGGTGTGGCATCTAATTTAAGCACCACCAGCTCTTTTATAGAAGTGACCATAACTTGTTTTAGCTGTTACATCTTGCACCCTGGCTGGCAAAACCACCCATGAGACTGCCCCACACTCCCCAGGCAGGCTGCAGAAACTGCTGCAGTCCTGTTCTGTAGAGCTGACACTTGAGTCAAGGTGAAAATACTAAATCTCTCCCTGGCCAGCAGCTGCTGCTTTGGGATCCAGTCAGGAGTGTTCAAGGTGCTCCACAGGCAAAAGATTTCATTGTGTCATCATTATAATTAAGAACTAGATAAAAATTTAAGTGTAGATGAGCTAAGAATATGTGAACATTAATGCACAGGAACAAGAAAAGCTGGTGCTGCTTGAATGAGCCTTGGCCAAGTATCAGCTATTTTAGCAGATTCCTCCCTCAGAGTAACTGAACAGGAACGTGCCAGATAAACAGTAGGTTTCTGCACGGAAAGAAAGGTAAAAATGGTGGTTCTGACCTCAAAATGGAAAAATGTCTCTGCTTAGATCCTACCAGCAAAGTAACAGGACCTAACAGTGGAACAACTAACTCAGAGATACCCCTCTGAGATGAGACGTAGCTACATCTAGATGAGTATTTTAATAGCATAATGCCAGCATAGATAAATCTTTTAGGTTACAAACAGAAACAGTGCATTAATAGAACCTGATGTGAATTTGCACTAGCTTAGGTTTCTGCAGAGGTGCTGGAGGAAACATTTTTAGCATTGCTACAGCACTGACTGAGACTAAGTGAGCACTCTGTAACAGTTTATTGATGGAAAATGCAGAGCTAAATGCTCGTCAGTTTAGAGCTCCAGTCTTAAAATGGAGACTTGTTATGATGTTAAAAAGGAGTTCCTCAATGTTAACAGCAAATGGAAGTTTTCATTAGAAATCCAGTGACACCTAGTGGCAAACCCGAAGATGAAATAGGGGAAGTTTCAGCTCTCTTGTGGAAGTGCATTGCCTCTTCTCTTCTGATATGCCAGTCTAAAATCTTCTCCAAGCATATTGATGTCACCTTCATCTCTGAGTATTCCCTGCAGTAAGGGAAAAGAAACACACGTTGGCAAGTAAAACACAGAGAGATCTCTGAAATTTTCTAGGGAAGAGAGTGCCGTAGCTTGTATCCTGGTTCTGGTGTCACCTTTGAAACAAACAGCCCTGAGAACTGTCACAAAACTTCATGGATGAGTTTAAATTCAAACGGGAGTGCTGGGTGCTGACCTAGAACTGCCTCTTTAGTTCTTCACACAAACGATGGCAAGAACTGCACACAGATTCCAGCATGAGCAATGCACAACAGACAACATTCATCTGCATTCTCTTAATGGAAGTGTTCATAGTCAGCACAGCACAGGTCAGTGGAATCAAGAGGAGAGGCTCTGGCTGGGGCAAGGCTCTGTCTCCACATATAGTTGTACTGAACTGCCCGTAAAAAGACATCATTCTGGAAATCAGCTGATGCTGAACAACTTCATCAGAAACTACGTTTTGGGGAAGGGAAGCAAGGGAACTTGGAAATCGGGATCTCTAATTCCAAATTAATTTTAGGGCGAAACAGTACATGCTTAAGGCAGCACTTAAGGAAAAAAATAAACTACAAATTGCATTTATATTGGAGACTTCATAATTAGCACTTTCCTATTTAACCATTTTGAGCAAAGTAACATGATGTACGACTACAGGTTTCAGACACAGTGTTGAAGCAGAGGAAAGAACAAAGCAGAACATCAATATCATGGAGCAGGCATGAGCCCTGGACACTGACATCACTAAGACTTCCTACAGCAACAAATTCAAAGCAGAAAACTATACCAGAATATTGCCAACTAGGGTTACCTTTTACTAAATCTACATTAGAAAATAATTCACTCCAAATTCTACAAATTCGTGACCAAATCAGTGTATTAATATTTGAATAAAAATTACACTCCACTACATTTACAATGCTTTCCAGTATTGAAGAATTTCTTTAAAGACTAAGAAATGTAAACACATTTGCAGATCCCTGCAGCAGCAGCTTGTTCATTCGTGTCCCTCCAGGTGACCATTCTGATTACGAAGTGTAATACAAAATAAATTGCAGTTTGTTCCTATTACAGTGGCTGCTTTCATCTTTTTAACTCTAACAAACACATGGATAGATTGATGCAGTGAGCTTTGAAACACAGCAGAGTCAAGGCTTTGTTCCTTTGGGAAGAGAAGACTCGGAGGAGAAGCCAACACTGTAAGAAATTGTTCCCCAGACCCCAACTGAGAAGTGTGGTGGAAATGGGGTTTAAGATACAGCAGACCACTTTCCAGCTAGCAGAGCCCTGTTCTAGAACTTAATATGCACAAAACTGCACATGCAAAACACTGTAGGAGCTTTCAGCAAGCTCTGTACACGGCATCCACATTGCAGTAGAGCCCAAAGCCTCTCGTACAGAAACTGTATTTTGGTAAATTGCTTCCCAAATCAAATAGAAAAAAGAAAGGAAAAGGAAAGGGTGAGCTCAGGAGAGCTGACACAATAAAGGACAACCACTGACTCCACGAATTCACACAGCTCTGCAACTTCACCTTAAACAGGGCAAACATTTAAAGCACTGAAAACACAATTCACTTACTGGAGGAAGATAACCCAGTAATTTAGATGCGTGCTCCTTCAAGAGTTTCTGTCTCTCTTCTTCAACAATAGCCTGGAACTTCTCTTCTCTTTTTGCCTCCAACTGTCTTTCTTCAAGTTCCCGCTCCTACAGTAAAGAAGTTCTCGTAATGGTGCAGTTTCAGCTCACTGAACGTTTGCTTCCACCAATATCCACCACAGTATAAAGAGAAAAGTTTTTTAGTGGAGTAAATTCTGAACCTCCACTTACTAACTCCTGATCACAGGAAATTCAGTTGAAAAGGGTGGAAAAGTTTATATAAAAACCCCCAAAGCACTGTTTAAACAATATGGATTTGGTAATGAGAAAAAAGTGTCAGAGAAAAGAGAAGACTGAATGGCAAGACACAGGGCTGGTCTGCTGGGTAAGCATGTGGTCTCAATACTGGAAGCCCTTTTCAAGATAGTTAAGTTTTGGTTCCTTCCTGGTTCTCAGACAAGTTAGGCTGTTCCTGCCCTTCTGTGCTAATCCAAGAAAAGGAGAAACAGGCACGCAGTCTCATGCTGTTAAGTAGAAATCGCAATTCACACTGCACATGTGGCTTATACCCTACAAATGGGTCCAAAAACCACAGCAGAGGATTCTGTGACTTGTTTTCAGTTTATGCTTTTCCTCCTCAGATGATAATTCAAGAGACTTAATCTAAAGCCAAGGCTGGGACTGCCCCTTTTCATGCATCATTATCAGTGTAGTACACTAGTTGTGCCACTGACCCCATGGCTCCTGAGGAGGGATTTGCAGAACATGTCAAGTATTCAGGGCTTTAGAGATATTGTTGACTTGAGCTATAAAAAAAGTTCGCTTGAAGAAGACTTTTTGCACTTGTCAGCAAACGAAAACTAAAGCCTGCTTCCCCTGCACATCTCTCTGCAAGTCCCCTGTCACCTTTCCCTAGTAACAACAGCCTTGTCACTTCAGGTAGCAGGAGTGTCCTCATTGAAACCCTCTGGCTCTAACCTAAGGCAAACGTAAAGACTCTTACTTTATCTGCAACAAACTGTTGGCGACGGTCTTGAATAAGTTTTTCCACAGCCCTTCTGTGTTCAAGCTGTTTCATTCTTCGTTTCTGAGCATTCAGCTGGTCAAGGCGATCATCCTCTGCCAACTTGGCCAACATCTGTTGTCTGAAGGCTTGTTCCTCTTCTTGCATAGCTTGTCGCACAGCTGCCTTCAGAGCCAACTGCTCTTCGTATGCTTGCCGTAAGTCTAGGCGCTGCCTTAGTCTCTTCTCTATTTCTGCCTGTAAAGGAAATGTAATCAAAGGCTCTGCTACTGAATGTACTTTGGGAAACTCTCACTCAATGTTCTTAATGAATCACAACTCCAGTGACACACGTGCAAAAGCTGAAGGAGCAACGCTGCATCACAAAGATGTCAGAAGAAGCGAAGGGATGTAAAATACTGCCCTTGCGTTCAGTTTATTACATATCTTCTAAATCAGCGATTCAAAGTTTTCATTTTCTCTTTACGTTTTGTATCTGGTCTGTTTAGACTTGTCTGCCCACAGCTACAAGTGTTCCATAAACTACACATTTTCCTGCATAACCACTATTTTTATTTTACAGAAGTTTCATCCAGACCAGTTCCATTAGCCTGAATATTCTGCAGGAATTAAGCAAAGCTGCAATAATCCTCTCTCCACTTGCATTTTCCCTTAACAGTTTATGCACAGGTACACATTAACATACATACAGCATATTAAAAAACCTAGTATTTGACAAGTACGACAATACCTGTGTATCTGCAGAAGCCCAGTGAAAGTGAAATATTCCCCTTCCTCCCCACTGCACAGGTTCTACTTCACCTACCTGCCAGCACTTACCATCTCCTTCTTCCTTTCTGCCTCCGCTTGTTCTTCCAGATACAGCTCTTGGAGGATTTGTTCTTGTTCTTCACGCTTCTGTTGTTCTTTTACCAGATTCTGGGCAATCTATCACAAGAAGGAAAGATTTCTAAATAAAGACAAGAATGTACAAGAATCTTGTTACTCCAATTTAAATTTTTGTACCATGCTTTGAACTCTTTGTTTTCTCTCCTCAGCATCTCGAACTTTAGCAATCCAATCTTCTTCTCTTTGTTGCTGAATGTTGGCAAATTCCATAATTTTCCTATTTTCTTCTTCCATCTCTTCCTGTTTCATTTTCGCCCAGATAGCTTGATCCTTTTTATATTCTTCAATATGTGCCTGAGTTTCTCTCATTTTAGCTAACTTCAGTTGTTTTTCCCTGTAGAAGATGTAAAAAATGTTTATTTAACATGGCGCAGAGTCGTGTTAAACAGACCATATGCTCATTGCTAACAACATTCCAGAGACTAAGATTTAATGATTCTCCATATCCATTTACATACCTAAATTGAACACTTATTTATGAATTGCCCCAAAAAAGGAATCTCATGCCTAACTCCCTTCTTCAGGAGGACAGACTGCACATATGGGTACTCACTACTACTGCATTTCATGCACACTCCGTCAAATCAAAGCCAGGAGGAAGCCCAATAACCTAATGCCACCAACATCTCCTACACTTTTTATTTACACTAAATGCTACCCCACCACAGAAATGCTACCACCCTGTCCTCAGGAACCTCCTTTCCTCTCCCTGTCCATAAGACAGGCACACAACATCTCTCACAAAGAGGCAGGGACAGGAGGCAAGGCAGAAATGAGTGACATGCAGCCGTTTCCAGCACAACGGGCCCAGTGGAAGCACACATGGAAATCAGCTGGATTTTGTGTTTGGGGAACAAGGACGCAAGAACATTCTGGCTGGAACATTCTGATGTTTGTACAGCAACATCCAGCAAGTCAGTCTCTTGTTAGTAAAATGTGACCAAGGAAAACTAAAATGGGCTTTAGTCTATAAAATAAATGTATACGAATTAGTTTTCTACACAGAAGTACATGAATTGTTTTGCTTCAAATTAATAAATAATAAAAATTAAAAGCAACTAACATTTGATCTTCCTCATTGATCTTTCTTAAAATTTCATCAATCATGAGTTTCTCTCTTAGAAACTGTTCACAAGCATCCTGCTTCTTCCTCTCTTGTTCCTCAACCTGTTTCTCCAGTTCTCTGTGATACGTTATTTTCTCCTCCTTTCGCCTCAGTTCTGCAGTACTTTCTTCTCTTACTGCCCTTTCGTGCTCTTCCTTCATCTTTTGAGCTATTTCACCCTCACGTATCTATAGGGAGAAGAGCAACGCAAGATTTCTTTTTACTCCTACTAACACTTGTTATGAAAACACACACAATATGAAAAGGAATTACACAGCACTACAAAAAAAAGAACGTTTTCCACCTCAGTCTATAAATGCAGTGCTGAACATGCCTAATAGCTTAATTCAGTAAGCAGAACCCTTGAAGAGAACCCTCAATATTTAAACAACTTAAAAGAACTTATAATACTTTAAGGAAGCTGTGCATTGAACGAAGACCAAGCAGAGCATTCAGCATGAGCAAAACTACAATCAGCTTAATGACTGGATGTGGGTTAACACCAGAGAACATGCTCAGTCAACTTTTATCTTTAGTGCAACCTGCATAAACTGAATTGTGTATAAAACATTTGTGGAATCAGAATCATCTGCCAGATCACCAGGGTTATTCTACACATAAATACAAGTTCACAATTCTCTCTGAAGTGGTTCAGATAGATGTGTAGTAGCGACATTTTCAACATCTGCTTCTGAAGTAATGATTCACTACAACAAACACTTGCTCTATATGCTGTGCCTCAGTTTTAACTTGGATAAATCTTACAAAGCAAGTAGAATAAAAACTCTCTCCATTCACACAGCTTTATTCTGCTACTTTGATTGCAATAACAAAGAAAACCTTTTCTATAGCTGCTTATTGATAGATAATTAGTCCTTCATTAACACAACCCCCATTTTCAACACACCCTGAATGCCCACACTGAACACTGTTTTAGATAGCAAGTTCAGTGGCAAAGGAAAAGTGCTCAGCACCATCCCTACAACGAGCCCCTGCACTGGGGTGCAGCTCATTACCATGTTCTCATACTGCAGAGCTGCCTTCTCAGCGATCTGCGCAGCTCGCTCCTTGTTCATGTAAGCGAATTTCAGCTTCTTGTCCAGCTCCCGAAGTTCAAGACTGGGGAGATAAAGAGATAACACATTTATACTGTTACAAGAAATTACCTATAGGAAAAAAATGGAATTTCCATCACTGCTTAAACACAATTTAAAAAAGTATTTTTCAGGCAAAAATACTGCTCTAGTAAAAGCACAAAAAGAACACTTGTTTTAAAACAAGAGTTATCTGTGTTTCTACACATGCTGTCAATAGTTGTGCATACTTTACATCTAACTACATAAATATGTGCATACTATGAATATGCATATTTACAGAAATGTGTAACTAAATATATACATAAACATATACTCAAAACATTTATAGCAATCTTTATTGACAAACGTTGCTTTAAATTATCAAACCTTACTCTTAAAATAACTTTTCCTCCCAGCTCAAATTCATTTTTGCTTCTGCTACAACTTTCAGCTTGTCTCACCCCACTGAGGGCACAGCCTTGTCACACCTCCCCTGTCACACCTCCCAGTGCTCCTCTGTCCCATATTTGCCTCCACTGCTCTCCTCTGACACCTCTCTGGCCTTTGCAGCCATAGCTCTGGCCACAGCCTTCTCCCAACCACCACTCAAAATCAACCTTTTCTCGTGTTTTTTTTCCAGTTATGATCTTCCCTATTGCACAAATTTAGGAAGTTAAAGCCTATTGTAAAAAATAAGTTATGCATCTGATCGGAGCACACTAGAACTGCCTCTGTTGCTTGAAGAGATCCCATCCTACAATCTCACTGCATCAAGGCTCAGTCAAAACGCAATCAAGAGAAATACAAAGCAAGCAAGCAGTACACGACAGGCTGCATGCTTCCATAAGCACGCTATTCAGCATTGGGAATGATTTACAGCAGCAGCTAGTTAAATAAAGCACTGAGCTCTGTAAAGCGTTACCTGTTCTGTCGTATTTGTTGTCTCATCCTCTCATCTTTAAGTTTCTCGTGGTTCAACCTCGCCAGCTCTGCCGCCAGCCTCTCCTCCCGCTCCAGCTGCAGCTCCCTCCGGGCTTTGCTCTCTTCGGCCTGACCAGAACAAACAGTCCCCGTAACGCCTGTCCCCCGCAGCTGGAAGCAGGCAAACTGCAGGCAGGAAGACGACCTGCCGGGCAGCGGCAGCACCTCTCTGTGCCCCATCGAGCGCCGACCCCAACTCCCCGGTCCCCCTCACCTGCCGCACGGCCTCCTCCATCCGCCGCTCCTGCTCCAGCGCCGCCCACAGCCTGGCAGCCCGCCGCCGCCCGCTCCGCTCCTCCGCCTCCATCGAGGCCTCCACCCGCCCCGCATCCCGCTCCACGAACGCCTGCGGGCGAGAAGGCGCAGTGGGTGCCACAGGGCGGAGCGGGAGCGGCCCCAGCCCCGGCTCCCCTCTCCTCACACCCACCATGGCGGCCGCCCGCCAGCGCCGCCGCTGCCATGGCAACGAGCCGGGAGGAAGGGCGGGGAGCAGCTTCAACTTCCGGGAAAGGCCGCCGCTCTGATTGGTGGGGAAGGCAGCCCCGCCCTAACGTACCGGGTGGGCGCAGCCGCGGCAGGAGGGGGGCTGAGGTAAACGGCCGCGGCCTCCGGGGGAAGCTGCGCTCACCGGTAAGCGCGGCTCGCAGCGGGTCCCTCGCAGCTGCTGTGCTCGATCCCAACCAGGCCGGGGGGAGGCAACCGCACAGGGGAGAAACCGGCAGCCAGCGGCGTGCAGAAGGTGGGTGTGGGTGACGGTCACTGAGAGCCCTTTCACCACACACAAGTGATCGCTCCACAGGGGTGCTCGGGGCTTTGCTCCCAGAGGAATTCAACCCCAAACCCTACCCGAGCACTTCTACCACTTCGCACACCGTTGTTTTCCGTTGTGCCTACTGATGTGAAACTAAAGACACATAAGCTTAATCACAGCAGTATTTAAAATTCAGTAATGCTAACCTACTTTATAAAATAAAATGAATAAAGCTTAAGAGAACATCACCTCTCAGAACTGGGTAAAAATAAGTATGCATGTTTCTACTAATTCAGTACTAGATACACTTATATCTAGATATATAAGAATAGTCATTATTTTAAATTGATTCTTAACCTTTTATAAAATCTCCCAAATGAGTGGAATTCTTTCTAAAGCTTCAGCTGGTTTTTGCCTTTTTCATGACAAAGATTTTCCCACAGTGCTGTGGAGAAAGTACACTGTAGGAGACCATGTCTTTAACTAAAAGCATACAAATAGAGATGAGAGAGAAAAAGCTCATGAACTTTCTCTGCCAGTATCCCCCAATGATTCTGAGATGCTCAAGGTGTGGAGGTCTTGTGGGGTGAAAGGATAAACGTGCAAAGGATACCTTTGCTGTCCCGTGTCCTCAGTGAAGAGCTAACATGATGCACTGGAAATAAATGGAGTTCTCTTTCTTGCCAACACAGTAACAGAATGAGGATCCCTCACCTCTGGAAATAACAGCAAATAACCATCAGGTGCAAAAAAATATCTCATCCTTTCTCACATGTTGTCCTCAGTTGGGAACAGCAGCACTCTAAAACGAGAACAGAAGTATACCTGGCTTCAGTGTCCAGGACTGCAAGGCTCTCAGACAAAAAGGTGGGAGCAAAAATGCTTGAAAACACACACACACACATCAGAGGCAAACAGACCATTCACAAAGGTATTTTTTAATATTAAGAGGTGGCATATATTTGCATGTAAAAAGTGTTTGTGAGCAGTGCATCCACAGAACAGACAGAACACAGCACTAATACCCAGTCACATGCCAAAGGAAAAATATTCTGATGTTTCCAGACCTTGGTGCCTCATTGTTCTTTTCTTTCCCATGCATCTCAGAGGAGCTGCAGTGTGTCTAAAATGCAAAGAAAAACCAACCAGAGCCAACTCTGTCCTCAATACGTTACAGCAGTTTGTGCTCAGAAGCTCTTCACCTTTAATGCCATGATTATTTTCCTAAACATAAATTAAGCCACAGGGAGATCTCAGCACTGTGTGTGCAGATTTCCCAAGGCAGGCAAGTACAGTGTTCACAGTGAGAACAGGGAGGGGAAAACACTCCAGAAAACTACAGAGAAACACCCAATATATCCTTGCCCTGTTCTTTTTGTTACACTTAATACTTAGAGATGGAAACCAGTAATTTCTTCCATTTCAAATACAGCCGCTGGTCCCATCTCTTTTTGAGACTTCCCCCAGGAGCTACAGGCTCCTGTCCTAAAGTTTGGCTGTCTTACTGTCGACTTTTTAACTCCTGACATCGAGTCAGAACTTCCCCATTTCCAGTTTGTGACCACTGCCACTCAGACTCACACTGTGCCTCTCAGCAGGAGCCCAGCTTAGTTCCTGGTGCAAACCTGGGGGGTGCAGGCACATGGGCAGTGCACCTGCACCTGGGCAAGTGCTTCTGTCCTGTGCCTCCAAGCACATACTGTTCTCAGCAAGGTCACCTCCACTGCAAGATCGACCTCCACCTGAGGGGCAAGCATCTGCTTTTGCTATTCCTCCCAGCTGTGCCATCACAGCAGGTCACTGCTCCAGGTAGGGGACCCCCTTGTACATTCCTGTCTGGGAAGAAGTCGAGCGCTATGTTGAAGGCAGACCTATCTTTTCTTCATGTCAAAAAGCAGACCTCCTTGATGGCACCAGCTAATTTCACAGTTAAAGACCTAAGAATTTCACACTTGCAGAACAGAGTTCAGTCCAGAGTTGTTCAGCTTACTTGAATAAGGAATGTAGTTCTTGCAACCAGCTGGATCAGACTCCTTAGATGTGTGTTTATGTTTAAGCTTTCTTTCCATAATACAATTTATGAAGTTTTTAGAATAACAGATAATGAAATATCTACTTTACTGTAGTTTGGAAAGGAATGAGTCCCAGCTGCATAATTGCTATCAAACTCCTGTTTCATAAAGCATTTCTTCTGTCAGCAGCATGGTTACAGCTTAGTGGTCGGTGACCTGCTTCTCATTCCTTTTTCCTAATGGCACTCCTAGGTCCTGACAAGCTTCAGGTAACCAGCACCCAACTGTACAAATGTAGGATTAAACTCAGCAGTCCTTTCTCAGGTTTAACATATGACATTGATAAATGATTCAGTTCTCAGACTCAAATATCACCACATACAGATCAACTTATGACAGCAGAAGTGAAGACTGCCGAGGCATGAACAGTTTTGCTAATGATAAAACTGATTAAATGGAGCATTAAAGAGAAAAATAACCTTCCCTTTACTTAAGCAGTTTAAATAGAAGGTGGTACAGGAGTACACAGCAGAAAAGGTCATTAAATGAAAATGGTGAAGCTATTTTGCAGGTTTACCTCTTTTCTAGGGCATTTTACCAGATGATCATAACATGAGACAGTGACAAATGCATTCCAGCTGAGATAAGATATGTGGGTCATGCTGATTTTGCAACATTATAAACCGCTATTGGGGATAACACAGCTTCTCTGTGAGGTAATTTACCTTCTTTGGATGAAAAGATTAATGTGAACTAACAGGGAAGAGTCTGAAACATCTGAGCTGTGCTATTGATCTACTAAAGCCTAGATAAGCCACAGAGAAACTACTGCTTGCTTTGCTTGAGATCAGTGATGGATGGGATAGCAGATTTAGCAGCTAAGGGGCTATCACTGTCAAGAAAATCTTAGCACTAACTTGTTGTTCTTTTTTAATTATCCTGCAGCAGTAGGGAAAAAAACATGTCTCATGGCAGCAGCAGAAATCTTTTACTCATGACATTATGGACTGTAAACAAAAATACTACAAGGAACAAAAATAGTGCTTCAAATGCGTTAAACAAAAATACAGCTGTTCCTAATGAGAAAAACATGGTTTAATGGGTATTTAGCTGTAGTACTGAGTTTCAAAAGATTAAACAGTGTCTCTGGCCAGAAAGGATGTTTGTGCAAGGACACGAACAGAAATCAGTCTTTTTTAGGGGCACCGTGGTCTGGTTTTTGGTCCTTCACCTCTGCTCAGTCCTTCTGGTCCAAGTAAAAGCTGTGAGCTGTGTGTCTAAAGGCTGCCGTGACAAACTACTGGAATGCGTTTCTATCCACAGCTTTGTGCAGCATGTATTCCTGTGTAAACAGCATTCTCAACATTTCCTGATAGTATTTATTACTGATGCATTCAGGTTTATAAAGCACCCACCTGCTCCTCTGAGGAGATACATGGTTTTTAACAACTGAATACATAAGTTCCAAAGACCACATATGAATTTTACACCACAGTGCTCTTACTCTCCAGTGTTTCTCACAGCAGGTATTTTTGCTGCTTGGACATGAAATAATGGTTACTGTAGTTAAAAGGGAGGGATAATACCAAAACAGAGTCCTTAAGTAGTCTGTATAGAACATTTTAAAAGATGAAAATTGCAGTGTAGTGCAGCTACACCAGGTTCAGCTTCCATGTAGGCAGAAGGATTAGACAGTTCCTTCCAGGCTTATGTGTTGACAAAACCATTTTCCATCCCGCAGTCTCTTACCTCTACACAAACCTTGTTTCCACATTAGCAATGCCAGGAAACTAAGTGCTTCTTGAAACATGCAGCCCAAGCTTGTTTGATGCTGTAAAACAGAAGCAGGTGATTAGGACACTATTTTGTCACTAATTTTCAAGTCTTTCTCTCCAGCCAGCGTTCAGCCTTTCAGGATTTGTTCAGGGTCAAGATGGGAGCCTCCCTGAGGCTCTCTGACTCTTTCTTTCCTATTTTCTTTGGGTTCTTCTGTTTCTCTGCAGTTTCTGTTACACTCCTATTACTCCAAACAAAACCAAGTTGGTGGTTTTCTGCATCTCTCCTATCAACCAACATTATTTACATTATTTAGTAGTTTTTAAGTGTCCTGTGTATTCTATAGTTTCTTATTATTTCCCTACTTTGTACTGCAGTTTAATTGCTTCTTTTAAGTAACCTGAAAAAAGGCTGCAGTTACAGCATGAACATCAGCCAGGTTTTGTACAACATCCAACATCCATTCAGTGAGCTGGGAAATGAGCTTTTATAGCATACAGCAAAGTCTGAGCTTTCTTGCCAACTGGCTGCCTGGCCAGTAGATCCGTTTGGGTTATGGAGCAGGGCATTTGTCCTGTGCATTTGGCACAACTTTACTAGCATTCAGTGATTAAAGAACAATTAGAGAGCCATGTCCACCATGCTCTTTTAATCCAAGTAGCAAACACTCAGGAGAATACAAGTTGCAATTACCAGGCTTTCTGCTTCACCTGGTATCTTCTTTTTTTCTTTCTTTTTTTAAGCAAATATTCTAGGCAGAGCAAATACAGTTCTTCTATGTAAAGAATATTGTAAAACCACTGCTACAATGACACCTCTGGTTTGTGCTTTGAGATCTTTATCCACTTACCTGTCTTAACCAAACTCCTATCCCCTGTGAAAAAGAGTAGAGATCATAAATTCAAGCAAAATGACTTTTTTCTTAGGAGAATTAACAGTGATGATTTTTAGTTGAGAATTAAATGTTTATGGGTATGAAGGTTCTGTTTGTAAAAAGTTTTCAAAAAAGTTCTCTGTTTAATCAGATTTTTATATGTGAGCTCCAATTTAATTATTTGTCACAAAGTGCCCCTCAAGACAAGTTCCATCTGTAGCTTTCCATTTGGAAGCAAGAAGATTAAATACCATCTCTATCCTTTCCTTGTCTTTCCTGTGCAGGGTTTAGAGGAGACATTTGAGTAACCAGGCTGCAATGAGCTCATCTGCCAAAGTGCCCAACTGAATGGGGCAGAAGGGAGCATCTCAGAGGGAAACCCATCACTGCCTCTAACCCAGTGTGATCGTCTTCACTCACCTCAGCTGATTTTGGATGTCGTGTAAGTACTTGATAAGGTTGTGGTTTCCATTTCAGTATTTTGTATCCAATGCTATGAGAATGTGCACCTTTGGATGGAATATTCATAATTTCCAAGGCGAAAGGAGATACTGAGACAGAACTGTTAAGTACTAAGATTTACTACTTTTCTCCATGTAGCAGCATAGAAAAGTATGCACTAAGTAAAGGGTGAGATGGCATGTGCTTTCTGGACTGCCTATTCTCCTGAAGCACCAGCTCCAAGTGTAAGTATATATTCTCACTGGAGTGCAAAAGAGAGCACTAAGAAACATACTTAAAAGAAAGCAGAACCCCTTTCATTCCTGCAAGATACCACCAAACACAATTAATTTCAAAAAGTTCAGTTTAACATTTGTAAATAATTACAAAGCTGAGGAACTCCAAAGGGGAGCTTAGCAAGGAGTAGAAAACTAGGGAGATAGATGCCATTTGCAAACAACAAAGTTAACAAATTAATCCATAACCATAACCTTAAGCCAAGCAACGGAAAGGGCAACTGAAGGGCAATTACAGAAAACAAACATCAGTCCCAGAAAGAGCTGAAAGCAATATGAAAGTAATTCTGCTGCCTGTGTACATCTCTACACTGGCACTTCATCCTGCCTGTCAGGCTTGGCAGAGCCCCATGATGAGCCCCAGGCTGGCAAAGGTTCTGCTTCCCTGCCCCATATGGGGATGTGTCTGCAGGAGTCCTGGGGCATGTTTAGTAAAATCCCTGATGTTTTATTCAAGAACCTTTAGAAAGGAGAAGAGCACATAGTGGCTCCTGATACATTTCACTGCTGATAAAACAGCAATTTTGAATTCAAAAAAGCCACTCATGAGTGAGGTGGTGAATTGCCTCTGTATTGGTGTGGACCAGACAAAGCCCATGGATTTCTGTCTGCCAGGTGCTCCCAGTCTCTCACCTCTCAGTGTGATTCCTGTGCTGGGACTCTGCGTGCCAGCTCTGTCCAAAAGGCACCCTGATGTAGGGCGCTGCAGAGCTGGGGGGATCACAGCACTGCCAGCAGCCGCACAGAGGGGCCATGAGGCCTTTTTCAGTGGCAGCAGGCTCAGTGCCATGCTCCCTGCCTTGCACCATGCTGCTCTGCACGCTACGATCCACAGCTCAAAAGCGGGGCTCACCCAGCCCCAAAAGCTGTGTTTGCTCTGCTGCTTCACAGCTGGACTCTCACTAGTCCCTCCCCTCAGTCAAAGGCTTTCACTTCAAGCAGTGCCCGGGTGGTACTCATCTGTGCAGGAACCTTTGGCAACTGTTCCCCAAAGCAGCGTGTGCCCCTGCTCACACCTGCCACTCAGCACTTGCTCAAGCAGCAGCAAGAGCAACCAGAGAAGCAAATGATAAGCAGGCAGTTCACTCATCTGATCTCCCTCTGATTGTCATCATTATATTCCCAAACACTCTCTTCCTAACTCTGACCTCCGCAGCATCCTGCAGAAACCTGGAAGTGCCTGCAGACTGTGAGCATGGGGCCCATGCCATGCTGAATGCAGCTGCCCACTCAAGGACAGGACTGGCACAGTCTTGCCCAAATGTCTTACTACACCCCAATCCCTGCATCTGCTTCAGAAAGTGCTCATATAAGCCAAGCTCATTGTTAGTACTGAGATGATCACACAGTTGGTACCGAGGCACCAGCAGTGTCTCCCTCCAAGCACAAGTCTTATGAGAAGTGGCTGAAGGAACTGGGGCTGATTAGTCTGGAGAAAAGGAGGCTTGGGTGGGACCTTATTGCTCTCTTACAACTACCTGACAGGAGGATGGAGCCAGGAGGTGGCTGGTCTCTTTTGCCAAGTAACAAGTGCTGGGACAAGAGGTAACAGCCTCAAGCTGTGGCAGGAGAAGTTTAGATTGGGTATTGGGAAAAATTTACTTACTGAAAGAGTGATCAGGTATTGGAACAGGGCAGTGGTGGAATCACCATCCCTGGAAGTATTAAAAAAACATGTAGATGAGGATCTTAGCAACATGGTTTAGTGGTGAACTTAGCAGTCCTGGGGTAAAGGTTGGATGTGATGGTCTTAAAGGTCTTTTCCAACCTAGCTGATTCTGCGATCCGTAGAGAAGATCTAATGACACTGTAACTACTATTTTGCTTGGAAGGAGACAGGAGGATAAGGGAGAAAGTCCTCTGGTTTCACTATGAAAATTTCAGGTCATCATATAGAACTGGAAAAAGTAAAAAAGACAGGATTATAAAAGGACTTCCAGCAGTAAGCAACATTTGCTTCCCATTTGATACCTTGAGACAAAATGCTTACTTGAAATCAAAACACAATGTATGCACATGTACTGTAACAAGTAACCACAGAGTTCTGCTGTGCGTTTATACCTTGCACAATGAGCAGACGTAGTTTTGAAATAAACAGTTGCACTGAAATTATATTTCTACAATTTAGAAATCAAACCTTATCTAATTTGCTCCAGCTGGACACCACCTGCAGAGTGCTGTTTAAGTACTCTGAACATTACGCACTTATCTTTTAAATATTGATAATGCCATTTTTCATTTATGTGACATGAAGTCCCACAGGGAATAATTATGCTAATAAACCTTAATGATTCTTGCAAATAAATGATCAAACAAAATTGCTACTGTTGATTTATATTAATGGATGCCTTTAGGAGGAGATTTGTCAGGATGTGCTGCTTCTTGAATCCCAATTCATCTTATTTAGCAGAAGAATGTATATAGTTTGTAAAACAGATTAAGTGTTTAAAATATAATGTGTTCATGGAGTTTCTGCAGTTCGTAATGTTCAAGCATTATTATCGTGCCTTATGGCAAATCTGCATTAAATGGCTTCTTTGTATACAACTTTCTTCTGTCCTTCCCTTCCCCCCCGCCCCCGTCTTTTGTCCCTTTTAGCTAAATAAGTTCTCCCTTTCAAGATATTTAAGTTAACTTTTCTGCTACTCATGTAAGAACCAGTGATCATTTTGGTGTCCCAATAGAGGACCCCACTGTCAAACAACTTTGCTTTCACTGCAGTGAGTCTATTTTTGATGTTTTAATAAGCGTGCATCACCTGAAGCTGGTGTCCTATAGAATGTTGTAGGATATGTGAAGATAAGCAGTTTCTGCTTTCCTCCTAATGTTGGATATACTGGGAATTCCCACTCCCCATCCATCTATACACTTGAAATTTTAACCAAGTTCATTTGGAAAACATTTTACCTGGGCTTGCCTTTCAGATAATGCATATGTTTGAAATCAGTATTGACAGGCTGTTTTTACTGCAGATTATAGGGCAGGACACGGGAGAGGAAGCTAAGGAAATAACAGGAGAAGGAACTTTTAAGCTTGTAAATTTAAGCTTTAGTGGAGCTAGAATAAGTACATGCTTTGTCTATTCAGCAAAACCAATACACACAAGTGCAAGGTGGTGGTGGGTCAGAGTTAGAAGCAGGCAGGCAGGAGAAGCAGCAATGTGCCTTCTCTGCCTCTGCAGTGCTCAGTGCCCAACGGTGAGAGTCAGGCCAGCCATAGCAACTCTGTTAAGCTGATTGACTCCAGCGGAGTAACAGCAGAACAAAGGTAGAGGATGTATTTGCCTTTGAGGCAAATAATACAGCTAAGTAAAGAGATGTCTGCTGAAAATTCCACTCATCCAGAGGTTTTTCAGGAATTTTTTTCTTTTTTACTTCCTCCTGCTTGTCTAAAAGTTCAGTTGCAAAGAAGAGCTAAATAGCCTCCTATGCAGATGTTTGCTCTCTCTCATAATGTAACCTGCTCCCATTAAACATGACACTGCATCCACAACAGGTTGGTATTTCAAAGAGCTGAATGGATTTTACTACCAACTGGTTAACACGATCATGAAATCCAGCTGAAACATGGCACTAATTCACTCCATGCACAAGGAAACCAATAACTGCAGCAGAGGGATGAAGGTCTCTAATAAAGCTTTAGAATGAACTGGTGGTTTGAATTATATCTTCAAAGAGGAACATTACTCAAAAGCCTGTTAGGTAAGGTGTTTCCTTTGTAAACTGGGGGCTTGCAGGTCCTGAAACCAGTGGAATTTCCAAACACTGAAAGGCTGCAATAGTTAGATTCATTTTCTTACAGTTTGTGGACTGATAATCCTCAGATTTGTCAATTGCACTTTAAACACTGCTATGAAAGTCTTTCTCCTGGGATTTGGAGGGTACATTTTCAAGTATGTAATTACCTTTCGTATGTAACAACAGCAAAGAGACTTGGAGAAACTAGAAGGGGGCAGACTGAGGATGAGGCGTGCCTGAATTCTGGATTTATCTGTTATTTGCCACATAGCTTTCAGAAAACTATCTTTGCTGCCTTTTTGCATGCCTGAAACGATGCTTGTCATACTTAGACCAGAGGAGCATCATGCAGATTAGTACATTTATACGTTTCTGCACCTGACTGGGTGCATCACTACCTACTGAAAGCTATCACTGCAGTGCCAGGAGTCAAACTTCCCCAGATGCATGACTGCCATTCTCATCAGCCTCTCTGCTCACTGCAAATCATAAAGCAGCACTGGCCTCATGCTCTGAGTGATACAAGTTTTCTAGGAACAGATGATACCCCATTTTCCCAGGAGGTCTCCAGGGCAGGTTGGGCTCTCAGAACACCCAGAACCAGCATGCTACCTGCCATGAAGTGCTGTGCTGCAAGTCAGGAGCCTTACACCTGTTCCCCTGCTCTCTGTGGCTACATTTTTCTAACAATAAATGGGAGACAGCCATGTACACTTCTCCGTACAAAACATAGAGCATGTGCATATGTGTGTAAATAACTCTGCACACAACTTAAGGCCTGGTACTGGCATCTAACACCAAGGTAAGTGCTAATGTGACATGGTGAGGGGTGACCAGAAACTGCAAGTAAAAAGCCCTGATTGTGACTTGGAGTCAAAGGGATTTTGCCACTGGCTTAAACAGCAACATAGTCTCGCTCCTGTTTCATGCATGTCAGTCTTAGCTTAAACCCCCCCCCAAAACCAACAACAAAGAACAAAATAAACCCCCCCCCACCAACCAAAAAAACACAAACCAACCAACCGTGACCCTCTCATATCACTTTTTGTGTCTCCATATGTACTCACACGTGTGCTATGGAAATAGAACTGTAGGTTAAGAAGTTCATTTTAGTATTTTCAGATGGATTCTCTCTACCTCCTTTCTTGTCTCCCTTACCTGCTTGGCATTTTCTTAGCATCCCACAGGCAGCTGCTCTCCAAAGGGCTCTTTTGGGCACTCCCAATTCCTGGCCTCATTTTTCCTCTTGTTGTGAAGCATTTTTTCAGGCATTGCCTCACCTCATTTACATGTAACAACTATTACTCCTCTTCCTCTCTCTGGGTGACTTCTCTGCTGGTGGGTTTGGAATGACATGTCTCATCAGGCTTCTCCAGCATCTAAGAGCTCTGTTGGGACCTCACTTCTGCAGACAGAATAAACAGAAAGTGTGAATGACAGAGTGCCTGTGTTAAATGAGACTTTCTCATTGCCCCTTCAAAAAAGACTCCTCTCTGCTTGGTTTTGTTTGGCTACGGGTGCTTGATCTGAGATAATTTCTAAATGATCCCTTACAGCCTCAAAGAAGCATTTGACACCTAGCAGAGTAAATTGCCTGAATCAGCCTGTCTCTTGTGTGTTGCTATTTCTACTACAGGTTGTTTTTTTCCCTCCACTTTGGTATGGTGTTAAAACCTTCTCTCTATGCAGTTGCACAGGGACTTGCACAGGGAAAGCAGTCAGTCCTAAACTGTCTCTTCCTTCTAGGTTATTTTGCAATGTGGTGGTCAGCTGAATCCCTCTGTATATGATTTCCAGGTGCTTGTTACTTACTTGAAATGCAGTCACTTCTTATTTCTCACACCACCTGGCCAGATATGTCTGCTGTTATATACTGTCGTATGTACTGTTTTAACTTGACTTGACCCTCAACAGTTAGTTCACGCAGTTTAATTAAAATTTATATATAATTTATTTACATTTAGATAATGAAAAATTCACTTACACTTGTTTTTATGTATGCAAACTGAGATTCCAAATGGATATCACTATCATTTTGCTAAGTATTCATACACATTCCTTACTGCTTATATAGTGGATAAATCCTGCTTTAACACTTGCTCATTTTTATCCTGTGTCTCCTAAATAATTCATGTTTATTGATTACCACTTACAAGTCCCACTGCATTTTGACACCAGACTCTTCACTGGCAGCTACATAAAACAAGATTGCTGATCTCCACCCTGCAGGATTCACTTTTTAAATATTTTCCTCTTTTAACAACTGACTTGAAAGGAACAATTAATTCTTCCCTCCTCACGATGCAATGTGCCAATTTCCTGAGGGACTGTAAGCTTTTATTTCAGCTATAGCTGGGGAAGGGGAGAGGCAAACCCCTTTTTTCTTAAAAAAACCCCAGTATTTCACTATTTCAGTATTTAAAAACCTGATTCTTTTTGCCTTCCAGGCAGCTTGGCAGCTAACGCTTGCCTTGCTTGGCTCCCAAGCTGGATAAGCAAATCATGGAAAGCATTGTGTTACTTTGCACACAGTTTTGGATGTGAATGGTGTCCAACCAGTCCAGATCTAAGGTGTAAAAGGGAGCTCCCTGCACATGTCCTTGTAGCAGCTTGTCCCCAGCTGAAAGCAAGAAAACAAATCAACCACAATGTGGTTTCAAAGAGGGATGTGGAAATTGAGACGATAAACTGAGATATAGCTTAAATAATACGTAATCCTATATACTCTTAGATGTAGAAGATTGACCTTCCATGCCCTCAACTACATCAGATAAAGAATTTGTCTCTTTTTTCCTCAAGAAGCAATGAAAAAAACCTCTCATCTCAAAATGTATGCAGACCTCCATAAATATTAACATATAGCAGTCCTAGTCAGTCCTAAATAACTGTTAGGTACAGATATTAAGTTGTATCCTAGCTTCAGATTTGGACAGTTTAAACTGATCTGCATAAAACCAGAAAAACTCCTAGACAGCTGTTGACATTTCTAAATAATATTGCTAAAAAAATTCTAATTCAGCAATAAAACAGGCAGAGCTTACAAGCAAGTGACATAATAATAATAATAATAATAATAATAACAGTAAATATAAGCTTACTCATGTCATCCTGTAAAGGCAAGGCTGTTGTAATCAACTCATAATAAAGTATAGGAAAAACATTAAAAAAAAAAGACAAGAACAGCAATACCAATACACAATAAATATCAAACCACACATTTTTGTCATCTCTACCTACATCCAAAGATGTTTACTGTGAATTCTTTTTATGCAATGTAGATTTCATTTAAGCAAAGTCTCAAACTCATTCTAGTTGCTAATCTTTGAAGTGTAAGTTGATGCTGTAATTAAGATGGCTTAAACATAAAGCCATAAAATAACATGACATCCATGACATGCTTCCAAGCTCTTCTGTAGGTATCTCTCAGGTATTATTTTTATTGTTGATACCCTGGAAACAGCGACACTTTTTAAATAGGTCAAGTACGTTTTAGCCTTAATAAACTAAAGATTTCACATATTTAGAGCATGCCATGATGTTGTTCAGGTGGAGGAGCTGCCTCTCTCATAACCTCTTCAGAACTGGCAGTGGAAAGGAGAGGTTATCCCCAGGACCCCAGAGCTGCAGGAAGGTTCAGTTCCATTCTCATGGGAGTCACGTGGAGCAGCCACATTTTCGCTGCACTTGGTCCAGGGATTGGAAGCCACACAGTGCAGACACTGCCTTTCCAAAGGACAGAAAGGGAAAATGAGCTTCTGCACCTGTTTGCATCAGACCATGTCCAGCCCTGGGAAAAGATCTCACCCTGGGGAGGGCCATGTCCACTTATACAGACCAAAGCACTCACAGCACAATGACATTTCTGGACACCATGCTCACGACTACAGTTGCACATGATGACCTGGTCCCCAGCTGTGTAACAACCTGCCTTCCTAACCCTAGCAGAGCATGCTTTTACAGACACTTGTCATTTACAGACCTGAAGGCAGAAGGCTGCACTGATAATAGCTGTCTGCATTCAGTACTGCTTAGGTTTGCCTGAAGGTGACAAAAGTGAGTATTTTTCTACATAGTTTATTTTAAAAGATGACTTTTGAAGTACAGTTAAAAGACACTAATACACACTGTAGGCTTTGGCTTAATTTAAGGGTTTGCTATGCTGTGCTCTTCCTTTAGCTTCCAAATAGAAGTGCCTTGTTTCCCAGGACAAGTGTCTGTGTGACTCCCCATTTCTGGAACTTTGGCCTCACATTCCCAAATCAACCAAAGCTGCTGAATATTTATCACATTTTAGACATTTTTTTTTTTTTTGGCTGATGAATTTGCATTTAAATAAACAACAACAAAAGAAAGAGCTGAAAAGAGTCTTCCAGAGCTCCCTTTCCCCCACATCACCTCTTTCAGTTTTTGTACCATCACTGCAGTCATTGTCTACCAAATCTTCCCAGGCAGACAGAGAATATATTACTGCTGCTAAAACCAAGATGCACATTAGGAACAATAACTGCATGAGATTACAGGAGTTTACAGCATGCATATTGTTATGATACTTGTAGCTTTTTATTACTATTATTAAAAAGCCTACAATATTTGCCTAGTACTACATTAGAACTAATGTTGACTTTGATGTTTATTACTTTTATGCTGTTTTATTTGATTTCTTTTCCTGAAAGACTGTCTACCAGAAAATGTGAATTTATCTTCCTTTAATTCATTTCAAATTAGCTTCTCAGCATAATCTTTTCTATGCTCTCCCTGGGCAATAGCCACTCTTCACACAAGAGTGTCTTCTGGCAGCACTCCCTACCCGTTTGGTACAAATGACACCAATGAGGACCTGGCACCTTCTTCAGTGCCAGCAGAACAGAGGTATTTCTGTTGGACTGGCTCCAACAAGGGTGAAAATCAGAGCTTTTCACGTTAGTCCCTGCACACAGCAGAAAAAGCAGCACCAAGGTCTCATATGCATACTCATTGCACAGGCTTCCCCTTTCCCACAGCACCCCTGCAATACCTGGAACATCCACAAAGTGGTGAATAAGCTCAAGAGCAGGGAAATGGAGACTTCTGCTGCTAATGGAAATGGCTGTTGAGGACACAGCTGTGGGGGAAGGCTCTGATTGAGTTTTCCCTTCATCCTCAGTGATGTAGAGAACGGGAAGAAGTCACACACTGAAGGAAAAAAATATTAAAAACAAAAAGAGAAAGGAAGTTAAAGAAGGCAGCAGCAACCTTGGGAGCTCAGAGCTGCTTCGTGGGGTCTGGAGGAGGGCAGAGACAACCTCTGCTAAATGTCCACCAGCCTCAGAAACAACTGAGCTCATCGTCCTCTCCCTAGCACTTCCTGAACTCCACAAAGAAGCCAACAGGAGTAACCAAAGCTCCCATCCCCATGTTCCACCTCAGGAAACTTGCACCAGCAAAAGGCAGCACCACATGATGAACTGGAGGCATTTGGGTGTGTGATACCTCCTACTGAGTCGCACCTGTATTGTAAAGAGAGTTTCAAGGGCAGGTTTTCCATTTGTAAGGGATTTTTTGCTTTACTGTAACCATGATGTGTTTAGAGGGTCAAGGACAGCGCAGCAATGACTTCCAGTGCCACAACTGGGGGGACATGATGTCTGCAAGAACAAGTTCCCTCCCTTTGCTGGAGGTTTGTTGGTCATTACGCTGGTGCCGCTAACACATCTTCTAAACTGCACTGCAAGAACACTGGCTGCTTTTTTAGCACTGCTCTTCCATGCTAGCAATTGCTGTAGTTACAGGAAGGTATTACAAAGCCTCCACCAGGAAGGGCTGTATCTACTCAGTTCCCAAGTGGGCACCAAAAGAAAGATAAGCAACTTCCAGACCATCACACTGCACCCGTTCTGCTGGCAAGTGCTCACACCGAGAGTTTTCACTTTATACATTTACTAGAACTAATCCGTACCTTTCTAAATTCAGAGCGATTTCCTGTCCTGAGGAAAAAGTGCTTTCTCATTCTAAATCCGCTTTAACGATCATGCCTCCTCCATTCCACTGAGACTGTTCAGAGGGAAGAGACTCTAATCTATTTAGCTTCACAGAGGGTTTCTCTCTGACACATGCTCTCCTAATAGACCATTTATCAGGATGAAGGGTGATCCCTAGAGAGTGCAGACAGCAGGACAGGCCTAGCCTGAGTGACAGTCCATCCAGCAGAGATTGACTTTAATGAAGCACAGAAGAAACAGAAAGATTAAGAGAGTGCAAAAATCAGTGACAAGTTTTGAGTTCACCTGGGCGGCTCACTGTGAAGCACAAATCAGTCACCGAGTTATAAATGTTATATATCTATTTGGTTGCCAAGGATCACCTGTAACACACAGAAATCCCACATTACCAGAGAAAGTTTTCCCGCTTGATTCTCAACCCCTGAGAGGGGGAACCTGCTTTAAAGCTAAAAGCACAAGTTGTAGGCGTATGGGACTCTGGCAGTTGTCTGGTCCACCCTCTGCTCAGAGCTGGGCCAGTTTCTAGCATGTTGCTCAGGGTTTCAGGGCTCTGGGATTTTCTAAGCAGTTTCTTTTCAGCTGACAACCTTTGGTAGATATTCATCATGAAGCTGCTTTCTCTGCAATGGAAACCTGCTGACAGTGTGGGTACATTGTATGGGATCCATCCTAGCAAAGTTTAAACTGCAGCATCTCCAGTTGAGTCTGAAGTCCTGTTAATGGCAATGGATAGAAGCAGGTATGCCTGCCACCTCAGGGTGTGATCATGTCGGCATCTCTCTCCACTGGCTTTTAATTGAAAACAAAACAGACACAGACATTTTTGGACAATGACTTTCACTCACAAACATCACGCACACAGCCCTGAGGTGTAGCCAAGTCTTGCTCTTCATTCTCAAAAATGTGGCTCTAACTCCAGACATTTGTCCAACATCATCTTATTTATTTCTTTTGCTGGATCTGATCAAAATTGCTAAATGGAGGCTGAAGCTATGAATGGAGAGTTTTTCCGTGCAGCAATAATGAGCTACAAATGTGGAAAGAAACATTAATACTACAACACCTCACAGCCAGAAAAACCTGATTACAGTGTAGACATCTACTACCAGCAAGTAAGTCTCATATTAAGTCTTTCTGTCTGTGGATGACCTGCTGGATTTAAATACATCATCCTGGTAAAGCAAAGAAATCATTCTTTCTGCAGAATCTAATATTGAAGAGAACACAGAATACCAGCAGGATACTTTATTCCCAGGAAAGTGAATGGGAGTTTTAGCTCCAGTTCTACAGCAGCAGAATTAAGTCAGTGTTTATTACTTCCAAACAGCTTTCTTTATGCTGGTCAAGCTCTTTACCAAAACAAACAGCAGAAGTTTCCAAACAGAGTAACAACTACAGCACACATTCTTGCTGCAAAGGCACAGGAGCGTTTGTAGGTGTTGACATAAAATAGCTACATAAAATCAGCTTTACAGACCCTGTTCTAGAGTTCACATGGCCCAGTTTATTTCCCTGTAAAATTCCTGCTTTGTCTGCACTAAAATTCACATAAAAGATCCAGCCCAACAGGAAACGGCTGCTCCACTATATAGACTGTTGTGTGGGTTTTTTTCTTTTTCTTTAAATCAGCATCTCTATGTATAAGGTTCTTCTGTGAGTACAAGAATTGAAATTATATGTGAAACAAGCAATACTAAAAGTGTAATCTTGGATGTTTTAGGATCCGAACCCATCTCAGGTTGCAATTATAGACTGTAACAGATGGTGGCACCAAAATTCAATCTGTAAGCAAATGCTACTCAACCACTGACAGATTGCTTGGACAAATACATCACAACAAATGTACTGAAATTTATCTAATTTAAACTGTATAAAGTAGGCATAAACTAAGTAAAGGCTGGAATGCACCTTTTAAAACAAACCATCGCTTTTCCCTTGCTCCCTCTTCTCCCATGTCTCAGACTTCAATGCTTAACCAGTGAACAAAGATTTTGCCTTTAAAAGCGCGCACAGCAAAATGAGACACGGAGTCAGACTTAATTCTGAGGGATGCTGTGGATAGATATTCATGTTACTGGAGTCATCATAATTTCAGCATTTGCTAATCTTGTGCTATGTACAGCAGTAATCATTCTCTTAAAAGCACAGGATAACTACAGGATCAGATGCACAATCAAGGCTGTGAAGCTCAAGAAGCTATCAGCAGTAGGCAAGCTGTGGCAAGCTGTACTTCCAAACCCATAAACAATTTGGCTGCTAGAAGTCAAAAATGTACTTCACCTCCATAGTACTCCATGGAGTGGTTTCTTACTCCAATCTTTGTCAATTACTCCGGTTTAAACATCATCAGTTTTGGCTAGCGCTCGAAAAACCATCTGGTATATAAATATTCATCAATTAATTTATGAGCAATATAGCCGCCTTTCACTGCTTCTCAGGTAAACATCATGTACCCTTTTAAAATAGCAGGAACAGTATATATGATTTAAGACTTTGTAACCTGATTAGGAATAGTATTTCTAATGCAGATTATACCTTAAAGCAGGAAGGAGGATGGTGTTAAATAATTCAACAGAAAGTACAACAAATGAACACTTAGGTGGGTAACAATTTACTGGTTTTTAGTCCTTGCAGAGGTTTAATGGAAGCTATGTTGCTTAATCCATGGAAAGTGTTTTCTATTTGCCATATGTTAGCAGAAATATCATTAAAACTGTAATTTATTTATTGGAATGAGCCTCAAAAATAATATGCCCAACATCATGTCCTGGAATCAATGGGCAAGTCATCATTTGTTCATAGTATTATGCTCTGATATGCCCTGAGCAAGACAAAGAGATCCATTAATTCTGAAAGACCAAAACTCCAGCAACTATACTTGTTAGAAGTTTAACTAGTAGGTTAAATTCTACAGCAGAGAATAATGCTAGTGGCTAAATTTTAAAAGCTAGAATGCAAAGGTATTTCACTGAAGGTATTTAAAGCTAAAAAATACTCCAAAGCCTAACTATGGAGTATAAAGAATAGAAGTTTTGACACTTAAGACACCCATATGTTATTATTGTCAAAACAACTGCATTGAAATGTGAAGGCTGAAAACTGCATCTTCTGTGTTCAGAGATCACTATGAAAGCAATTTCTATAAGCTGTCCATTTATTCTTTCTAGCTCATTCATTCACTGATAGGACTGTCATTTTTTGACAGACAGTAATGAAGGTATCAGTAGCTGGTTCACTCTGCTTTGTACATTTTATATACCTTCTCTCATTAAAGAATATTTTGACACATTATAACATGACAACATTACTCTTTATGCTCGATGCACAGGTAACATCTTTATGCTAGCACGTTTCTTAGAGCAAAGATTTCTATTATTAGAAACTGTACACTCTCTTTGCTCCTAAGATATGATAAGAAAAAGCTTTGTATAAGACATCAAAAACCTTCCTATTCAAACGTGGAAATAGGATTTTTACACTACTGAAAATAAAAACAAGATCCAAAACATACCTTTATTCTTCATACAAAGTATGTTGTAGGGCTTTGTTTTTGTTTTATGGTATGGTAGCACTGAAGTGGTCTGTCCTTTTCCAGAATACTGCTCTGACCGATGCTTCTCTCTGTGTGTGTCAAGTATTACACCTTGATCACTTGCCTGGGAAAGGCCTGTAAATTAAAATACTGGAATTAAATAAAGGAAATACTTTGTTTCTAGCTCTGCTGAAAGTGCTATATATGCTCTGCTTAATCTGATTTTGACTTAAAGCTAATTTGATAAAGTTCCCTGTTCTCCATATTTCTGACTTGGATCCATTAAAATCCTTCCTCCCACTGGAAAATTTTACAGGAATTGTTTTTTGTTAGGTAAGTGACAAAAAAATCCCAACCATATTTACACCACATATACCAAAATTATAAATCTGGGTTGGGCTTCTGAGTGCAGCTGTGGAAGTGAAAAATGACAGTAAGGGTTGGAGTTAAAAGGCCAAAGTTACACAGTTCAAATAGCAGCATCTAATTTCTAGTTCCCTAAGTTGCTAAAATTAAAAGTCTGGGCAGACTAGAACTGATGTTGTGCAAATTAAGTATTTTACATATTTTACATCTTTCACTCACATTACTGATTTTCCTCACAAGATCATTAGACCAATTACTAAAGTCTAACCCCTATCCTAGTCAGCAGCTACAAGGACCACAGCTTCATCTGAGTGCTGAAGTGGCACTTTAACCCCAAAAGCCAGCCTTGACTGATGACAGCCTACCACCCTCATATACAGGCTGTAAAAGCAAATATGATGCCCAGAGTCATCACAGCAGAAGGCCTTTCTTCCAGCTACATGGGTAACACTGCTGGTATGGAAAGAGTATTTGCAGAGCATTAAATAACACTGACTCATCTATATTCAGTTATTCTTTTGCTCCCTGCTCACTGAGGAAGGGAATTAAATAAGATACATACAAGCCTGACTTCCTACTACAATTTAATTTAACCAGCACTGCAGCATGTATCTTCTGCAGATGAGATTCATAATGATTACATCTCAGCTGATATCATACTTTAATTGGCGTGCTAGATCTATTCTGTGATGATCCCTGTTGGAACCACAAAACAGTGGAGACTCACCAATAAGACTTCACACTGGCTCAGTGAGGTGTCTCAAGGAGCATAGTTGTGGCAGCGGAAAACTTTGTATGGCTTAACAGCTCTGTTTCAGACTGCCCAGCCACCCTCCCTCAGCTTTACCAGCCATTGTACTCGAGCTAATTTTGAGTTAACTGAAGTGCAAATACAAGGCTGGCATCCCGGACTGTCTGCGCTGTAGGTGAATCTAGGCACACAAAATGGGTTCAATCCCACATCAGGTTAAACCAGCCATTATCACGTGCCATTAACATCATTTGCAAAACAAAGACTCTGGAATGAACAATACGTGAAGAAACGCAACACCCACCCCACTGGATACCTGGCTAACCCTTTCCAGGAGAAAAAAAAAGCAAAGCCTTGATTCCAACTAATACAAATCAGAAGAGATGGACTGCAGGAGCAGGGGAGGAGCCTGTAGCTGACAGTAAGACACTAAAATATGAATGGAACCAATTCCTCCACTCCTGGAACATTTCTCAGTGACAAGGGATAGGGAAGATGAAAATCTCAGGCGGAGCTTCAAAAGGCAGCACCTTACTGAGCACATAATAAAAAAAATCTCTTTTGTTTTAAAGAAAGGCAAGAGGATTACAGTACTGTATTTATCTTTGGCCAGCTTTATATTCAAAACCAAAACACACTTCTCTGTTCTTCTGGGACAAATACGAGTGTCTATCTGTGTATTTTAGTACTTCATATGAAAGTTAATCTAGTGGTGTGATGAGAAATGCGCACTACATTTAAATGAGCAGAGGGAATAACAAAGAAAACAGACGAATCCCATTACAGGTGTCTGTGAGGAAGAGAACACCGATGTGAAGCTCCAGTCTGAGAACTTTAACAACTGTCAACATTAAAATACCCAGGGGGAATTAGAAGAGTAAAGCCTTTAACAAATCTTGCAGGTTACTCAAGTTTGGCCTGTGCATCCACAGGGGGTTAAATTAATGGAGCAAGGTTTAAACTCAGCCAATGCTTTTAGGACAATTTTGTGTTCTGGTGGACGTTATCTTCATCATGCAGAATGAATTTCTGTCTTTTACTAACTGAAATCTATTAAACATTTTTAACGTTATGACTGTTCAGACCAATACATGCAACCAGAGAGCTACCTGTACTGTTTCACTCTTATAAGTAGCACAAGCAAGATTTAAGTTGTAAGCTATGTGAACTTGCAGCTTGCTTTTCACTTGTTTTCAGTTACATCACTAGAAGGGTGAGCTAAGTTCAGTAACAGACCATACAATTAACTTAATTTCTGTTAATTATGAAAAAAGCAGAGCCTCCTTCAAAACAGGTATTTGCCTTATTGATCGAAATACTCCTCATTGCTATGAAATCAGCAGTTTTTCACTACAATTACTAGAACCTAAACTGTGACATCTGCAGTACAATGGGCTTGAAGTTGCTCCTTCTACTGGCTTCCCAAGCTACTCCAGAGGTAGAAGTGGAGAAGTGCCAGAGGGAACTTGGCAGGCACAAAGCACAAGGAAGACTAGAGTAACAGTGAACCGTTTCTTACCTCAGTAACCCTCCCTTCTTCTAAATCCAGTCCTTTACCTTTGACAGAGACAGATAACTTTGGTTTAATCAAGTTATAAAATTAAGCCAAACATTCTGCATAGAAAGCTTAAAAGCCACCAGCCTGTTCCTATATTATAGGAACATTATAAGAATAACATAGCATGGTATATGGTTGCCTTTTGATTGTCTAAGGACTGCTATTACATGTCTGTTCCCACATAAACAGTCTACCCAAACCTGAGGGTGAGCAGAAACTTTCTTGCCCTCCCTGACAAGAAGGGCAAGGTTGACATAAGGAATCAAAGCGTATACCTGGGCATCGCTACCTATAAAGAAATCCAAACTAATAGAAACCCCACAGGTACAGTAGCCTACCACAGTCTTGTCTATTTACTCTTCAACAGATGATAATCCCAGGACAGTAAAAATGAGCAGTTCTACTGCCACCCACAGTACACAGGGTCCTCCCAGTACCACTCTTCAAACTTCTATTGCAGGAAGACATGAGGCTTATGGATGAGCCTCTATTTCAACCTACTTGTGCAAAACAAATAGAACATGAGAATCTATAATTCTAAAAGTTACTATGAGATATTTAGCATAACCCAGGACTTCTCTTAATGGGAAGATTGAAGATATTTGAAAATCAGGAATCCATAAAGTATGCAAAGTAACAGTTCAGCCGACCTGAATGCAAGACCCCTTATGTCTGAACATGTTAGGTAGCATTTCTTGTACAAGCTCTTCAGAAAAAGTCAAATTTATATCTTGCCATGAATAAAGAACAAGTTGCT
>JBCJKH010012328.1:0-11951 GCA_039877255.1 Loriculus beryllinus
ATCCCATCCCATCCATTCCATCCCATCCCATCCCATCCCATCCCATCCCATCCCATTCCATCCCATCCCAGCCTATGGAGACAGGGCTATTGGATTGAGCAGGCTGGGTCATGTACCCTGAGTTTCTCATCCTCCTGGCACACTCCAGCCCCTTCCCAAAGAGGAAGAAGTACCCAGGGCAGCTCAGCCCTGCACCTACAGCAGCACCCCAGCAGACCCATTCTGCACCCTCATCATGGCTCAGCTTAGGAAACAGAGCTGCTGCGAGCTCTGCAGGATCAGGCCATAAAGAGGAGATATTTTAGGGTGAAAAGCACTCTGCAAATGGCAGGCGGTGGGATCCTGCGTGCTACATCCGCCGCAGGCAGCAAGAGAAAGAAGATTCGCTTCTTCCCTCACTAATAAAGTCTGGCTGAAATGACACAGTATAATCAGTTTTTACCTGGGAATTTAAATCTGGTTTGTTGTAATTGGAGTTTCAATTCCTTTTTTTGCTTTTTTTTTTTTTTTTTTTTTTTTTGCTTTTTATTTTTTTCCCCCAACATCTATTTTTCAATCAGTAAAAGTAAATACTATTTTCAGCCCAATGTAATTCTTCCACTCCCGTGGCCACAAACACAGCGAGGAGAGCGATTCCATTTGCGCGCTGTGCAATTGAGCAGAGAGAGGAGCCCGGCGGCTGTGGGGCATCAGCAAAGCCACAGCATGGGCACATGGGGACACAGGGACAAGCCATGAGTGCCCTGGGACCTCCACCCCGTCTGGCACAGGGTATCTCTGCCAGCAAAAATCAGCATCAGGCCCAGCCGCTGCTTCCCATCCGCGTTATTCAAACCCCAAAGCCGCCTGGTCGGAGGCAGCAGGGAAGGGATAAGAGCCATTAGGTGCAGCATCATTTGTTTCAGGGCTGGCAAAGCTTTGTTCCAGCGTGGGGATTGAGTTGGCACTAAAAGCACCGCGATCACCCACATTTAATATTTCCCCCCTCCTGTTTTTACTGGTGTGATTTATAACAATTCGAGGATGCTGGTGGCAGGTCCCTTCTTCACCCAACTATTGTCACACGCACACAGAGGCTGATTAAAACAGCCTGGCCCCCGCCGGTTCCTCCTTGTCCATCCATCAGCCGCTCTGGAGACAAACTTAGACATCCTGCTTCCAGCCCTCACCTCCACCCACGTGTGTTCTGGGGCTGAGGGGTGTAAGCCAATGTTGGGTATTAATTTGGTATGCAATACATACCCTTAAAAATGTATTTATAAAACTGTATTTATTTGTGTCATGCCCTTAAATCCTTGCAAAAAATAATGGGGAGCTCTGTCTCAAGGAAGAGTTGGGCATTATTGGGATGCAGAATGAAAATGCTGCTCTAGACACACAGTTGAATGTTTGCTGGTTATGGCCCCAAATCAGGCACTGCTTGAGCTCAGTGCCAAGGCACAGCCACTGCTCGAGGCCAGTGGGCAGACATAGGAGGGGAAGCTAGATGATGCTGTGGAGAAGGGAACCTTCTCATACCCTGAGAGTCTCATCCCCTCGAAGGAATCAAGCAGAAGCCATCAGCCCTGCTGGAACCCCTTTACACCCAGCATCCTCCTCATCACCATTTTGGAGTTAAAAAAGAAGTGATGAGGATGCTTCTCCCGGAGCCACATCCTTGGCCTCTGCTCTCCACCGTGCCCCGCTCCCCACCAGCGCAATGGTTTTTGTTACCAGCCCCAAAAAGGGCTGTTTTCTCCCCGGATGCACACACTGTCCTTGGAATAGCTCCAGGGCCAAAAGGGGAAATTACAGCGGGGTTTTGGAGGGGCCCAGCAGGGAATGCAGGGGATGCGGCAGTGCGGGAGCGGAGCAGCTCCGCAGCAGTTTCAAGCGGGGCTCCTCAGCGTTTGAAGTTTGCTGCCCTGATCAATGCCTGTCCCAGAGCAGGGGCAGCTTTGGGTGATGCATTCCAGAGAGGATGAGTTTGGGGTTTCCTAAGACAGGGGGAAGGAGGGTGAATACTGGCCGGGTGGGGAGCAGCATCCCTCTGCCACTGCCTGACACTGAGGAGATACTAAACCCCAAGCAGTTTCTTTAATATAAAATAAATTGATTTCACAATAAAATACCTGTTCTCCCCAAACATGAATATATATTTTTACTGTATTTCTTAAAGCCAACCCCACTCAACCCTTTTCCCCCCAAAATTAAGGGTTTGCTGGTTTAAACTCTCACCCAAAATATTTATCGCGAGGAACAAAGATAGTGGGATCGTCTCCGGGGCTGGATTTCAATTCTCCCTTTCAGGCTTTCATCTTTTCAACCCAAATTTCAGTGACAATAATCCCGGTTTGATTGACATTAAAATTATTTATTGTCACATTGTAACTGTTTCATAAATTGTGCCTGCTTCATATTTTGGGGGCTCATAAACACCATATCTTTACTACCTTAGTGCTTCATGCAAGGGAAGGCAGGCAGCAATAGTGTTAGCCCAGACAAGATGTAAAAATGCCTCGTTACATGCGTGACCCTGAAGAAAGAGCTGATTCCACCTCTTTGCTAATTTATATATTTAAAATCTCTGGTTTATAAAATTTTTCTTTATTTCCTAATGGTAAATATGCTGCAATATCTAATGGTAAAAATCCTGCAAGGTGAGGATGATTTTAATCTCCATCCAGCTCCCGAACAATGAAATTAGCAGGAATATTCTCAAAAATCAGGAAAACAATTCAGGCCATTCTCATGGTCCCAATTTAAGAGATTTTTCACCATTCTCGGAGGGAGTCCGTCCAAAACCAAAATTAAAACAGAGCCCCGAGACATCCATTCCGGAGCACCATGAAAATCTGGGTCGCACTGCAAATGATTTCTTCTGGTTTTTAATTTCCACAAATTACTAGAAGTCACCAGAAGCATCAGCACATTTTATTGTTTAAAAAAGAAAATAAAATAAGGGGAGAAAATTGAAAAAATAACACAGGAAAATGCAGCCCTCCCAGAATAAACCAAAAGCAGTTTCCCTGGCAAAAATATTTCCCTGGGTGGAACATTTCAATGGGTCCCACGGATGCCTTTTGCCAGGGGGTCCCTGCCTTTTTCCCCTCGGTACCAGGGGATGCTGGGGGTGCTGGTGGATGCAGAGCCCCATGGGTGCTCTAGGGCCACAGCATCTCCCCCTCCTGCCTGCGGGCAGAGGAGGCTGTTTGCCCTATCTGAATGCCCTCAAACCCCTTTATTGGGGGAGCCTTTGGCAGATAAAGGAGGTGTCTGTGAAGAGAGTAAGTTTGTTCCCTGAGATCAAACCTGGACCTCATGTGGGCTCGTGAGAACAGGGAGGGATGCAGAGCAAAGCGGGGAGCAAGGATGCTCTGATGGGGCTCGGTCCTGAGCACCCCCTGCATCTTCTTCCCTATGCACAACCCTACTGCTACATATCCCCTGCCACAGATCCCCCAAAACCAACCCCAAATCTGCAACATCTTACATCTACACACCACATTGTTGGTGCTGCTCTTTGGGGGGTGGCATCATGGCCACATAGGAAAGCCCCTAGAGAAAGGCAAGGCCTTTCCCATAGGGACGTAGGGTGGCCTTGGGGACATGGACCCTCACTCAGTGCCATGGGGTTGGTGATGCTGCCTTGGTTCTCCTCACTAAGCTCCTGTGCTCGCAGCGCCGGGCGGCCACAACGGCTCTGGCAGCCGCGTTTGTTTACGGGCTGAATTTGTATTAAAGCGGTTCATTATTTCCCTGACTGGCAGGTTTCCAGGGTCCGTGCTACTTCATAATTGCAGCCAATTAAACCTCCACAAAATATGCATTGCGGGGATGGGGATAGGGGGGACACAACACAAGAGGGTTTCTCACAAACCCACGGGTGCCTCGTGCCGCCGCGGAGGAGCTCCGTGGTGGGGTTGGGGATGTGACATCGCTGCTGGACACAGGGACCTCATGGGGATGGTGGGGCGGATGCTGGGATGGGGATGCTGCGGTGCTGGCACTGCAAAGGGGTTTGTCTCTTTACAGGACAGCACCAGCAGGATGCAGCCCAGCTCCTTGGCTTTGTGGGTACCAACCTGCCCGCTCATGCTGGGGATGGGTGTTGCAGGCAGGGCTTGGGCATGGCCCCAACCAAGGGCATCCCACTGCAGCTGCTCCTTTTCAAAGCTCAGTCCCTCTTTCCCTGCCTTTCCACTCATTCCCTTCCGCACACCCTCTGCCTCCACAGGCCTACAGAAGAGCATCGCCTCCAAATCCCACCCCAATCCAAGTCCAGTCACAACCTGGGAATAAAACAATCCTCAGAGCCAAAATACAAGCAAAACTTCCATGATCCTAAACCCACTCGGGGCTGAGGCTGCCCAGCTCCTTCCACCTATCACCTCAGGTGTCTTTTACAAGCCAGAACCACTCGAGCACGCTTCTCCACCGGCGCTTGAAAAGCAGCCAAAGGACGGGAATAAAGAGACATTATTTAGAGATCACTCGCCCTGCTCTTTGAAGCTGGGAAGCTCGGCAAAAAGGCTGGTGTTCAGGATGGGTGTTCAGGATGGGTATTCAGAACGGGTATCCAGGCTTTGGGAATGCTGGGGGGATGTTTCTCGGATGCTAAAATCACTCAGAGGGATGCGGGAACGCGTTGGAGGGGAGGATGCTGATGGGGAAGCGCTGCCTTTCAGAAAGGCAAATAATCGCAGCCTAGGTTAGCTCTTCTGTCGAGAGAATAATTGTGCTTCTAAAGGCCCTGATATGATGAGCAGCACGGCTTTGAAATCGAAATAAATACATAAATAAATCAGGGATCTTGGACTGATTAAGGCAATTGCTTCCCTTGCTTTTGCAACCCCTTTGGGTCCTGGTTCCCAGAGCCAATTACATATTTAAAAAGTTTCTCTTTTTTTTTTTCTATAAAATAAAATACTTGCAACTCTAAAATAAAGTTTCTTTGTGGTTGCCTCAAGCACAGCAAGGCCGGGGCAGTTTGCAGTTATTAACTGCTTTTAAATGTCTCCAGCTCTGTCTCAGAGCATCTTTATGAGCTGATCACGAGGTGGCTGTGCTCTCCGCAATGCCCCGCACAGGGTTGGGGTACGCTGGGCACCGCTGGCCCAAGCCCCTTTGTGCAGGCAAGTGGCCACTGCGCCCTCCCTATGGCCTCTCCTCCTCCACCCCATAGTCAGCCCCACAAAAGCCCCCCAGGACCTGCTGAGATCCCGCTGCCTGGGCTGGGGTGTGGATGCGGCTGGAGGAGAAAGGAGCTGGGAAGATGCTGAGGACGCTCAGCCATTTCTTTCCCAATATATCCTCAATTTCTCCCCCTCCTGTATGGCCATAGGGGAGATTTGCTTTGCCCACTCTGCCTCACCACTGCAAACAGCTCCTTGCCACCCAAATCCTGGCTTATTCTTAGGCTGTGCATGGCCAGATGGCACAAGCCCAGGGGCTGCCTGCACATCGCTGGGCACATCACACCTAACACCACCGTGCACCTCTGGGCACTGAGCAGGCTCCATTCCTCACCCCAAAACCACCCTGTGGGGTTAATTCAGCACACAGCTTGCTTGCCATAAGTAAAGGGGGGAAATAAATCTTTCCTGCAGCTCACAGAGGCGCAGAAGCCTCACGAGGAAGGGCTCTAAGGCACATAGGCCTCCTCAGATGTCTTCTCCCCATAAACGCGCATTATTGACAGCAGAAACGATGTTGGATTGGGATTGGGTTTGGGATGTAAGGAAACGCTGCTGATTATTGATATTTTCCAGAGTCACTTCCAAACCTATTCTTGGGCTTGACTGTGTTGCGTGTGTCATCTCCGATGGATGGCTTTAAGCTTTGACTCAAAAAATAGCATTATTTCTGTACTACTATATAAGGTTTCCTCCTGGCTGTGCGCACGGGATTATATATGTATGTGTGAGTGGGTGCGAGTGTGTGTGCAGGGATGTCAGGAGACAAACAACTCAATCTGGAGCCGGTGGGGAGGAAGAACTGCACACGCAGCCCCAAGGAGCTGCTGCTTCCCTTTGGTACCAGTTCAGTTTCTTCCCTCTCAGGCGGCAGAGTCGTCTGAATAAACACGTTATCATTTGGGCCGATCCGCAGATAAACAGGCGGTGATGTTGTAGGTGCAGGTATACATCTGGGGGTGCGTCGGGAGGGTGTATTCACCAGCTGTTGAATGCTGGAGACGGGCTGGTGCATGACAAGATGCCAGACGCTTTTCAGCACATCAAATCCGTATCTCAGCACTTTTCAAGGCGCAGGAAAGGAAACAGTAATTAAACGACAGGACTTGCACTGCTTCCGCGCCGGAGTCGCGCTGCATCCCTTTCAGCCCTGCACACGTGTGCTCCCACCACGCCGAGGAGAGCCTCAGCCCTTCCTAAACACAACCCTGGCTGTAGATCTTATGGTAACAGCTGAATTATCCAGCAGAAAGAGGGTTTCATCCACTCTGGGATTCTCCCAGCAGCACCTTCCTGGTCATTTCTGTTGGTCCCTTCCCAGCTCTACTGGTTTTATAAAATGCTTTGGAATTATACTGGGAATAGCAGCATGTGGGAAGGAGGAGGAAGGTTTTATCTGCATGGGGTCTTCCATCTTCAGCTCCTGTTTCTATGGATATCCGAATGGAGTTTATATTTATCCCTCCCGTTTGAGCCATGTGTGCAACTTTGGAGGAGGAGGAGGAGGCTGAGAAGGAGGAGGAAAAGGAGGAGGAGGCCACAAACAGAGCAGCTCCACTCAGAGCCCTGACCCCTCTGAATCACCAGTGAGAGCATCACCCCAAAATGCAACATCAGACTCGTCCTTTCTCCCAAGCCCAAAACGTCACTGAGAGAAGGGAAACAGCAGAAATACTTGAGCTAGAGCTTAATACAGCAGCAAGCACCGTGTCCAGCAGGGAAGCGTCCCTCTCTGTGACTCCCAGCTGACAGACAGGGATGCCAGGGCAGGAGCATCACTCCCTGGTCCCCAGTCCCTCATACGGCAACCCTGTAAATGGCCAAATTCCCTGGGAGAAAGGGATTTTTCCATCCGTCACATTGTCCTTTGCTGTCAGGAGAGGAGCCGGCACAGCCCCGGCACGGGGGGTGCTGGAGCAGGTAGGGGTGGGAAGGCGAGCGTGTGACTCGGCCTGGCCCCGGCGCACCGGCTCCCAGAGCATTACCGTGATGGCTCCATCATTAATTGATCAATCACAGGATGACAGTTAATTAAGTAGAAAATAAAGCTACTCTGCCCAGCCTGGCATTAGCAGGCAGCAGCATTAGGATTTCTGGAGTAGAAGGAGGGAAATTGGAAAACAAAGGCACAGCTGGAGGAATAACCCCATTGCTGGTGGCTGGGAGTGGCAGCCTGGCACGATGCTCCCTGGGCTACAAAGCACCAGCAGCGCCTGCGTGGCTGCCATCTCCAGCTCACGGCTTCTCCCCTTCTTCCCAAGGAGCCACATGCCATACAGGTACAACCCCTGTTGTCCTCATGGTTCCTTCTCCACTGGTCATGCTCCTGCTGCCCAGGCACCAGCCACAGGACCCTCACCAGCCAAAGATGCTTTTCTTTTCAATCCCATTTTCCCACCTCTCGATCCTACCCCGTGGGCTAACCCAGAACTAGGGTGTGGAAAGAGAGAAAGGCAGAAAGCAGGCATCCTCCTGCCCCCCGCCTCGTGTGCCCGGGATTGTCTTGATATGAAAAATTATGGGTTTTGTTAAAAACTATTACTAATGAGGCGTCTTTCCTGCCCTTAATTGTTGCCAAGGCGATGACCCCAGCCAGCCATCTTTAATTAACTTAGACTAGATCTCCTGAAATGAGTTCCTCGGGTAAATTGCTCACCATGGCTTTCAGGCACGGAGCCGTGTTTGCCAAGCCCACCCGCCCCGGTACGCTGCCACAGCCACTGCAGAGGTGATGGCACGGGGCTGGGGTACCCCTCTGCTTCCCCTTGCCACCACCAGGCCGGGTAACCCGGACATCTATAGCAATATAGGGGTGGGAATGAAGGAGCATCCGATGCCTGACCACAGGGTGAACGTGGATTTCTCCATAAAGCAGGAATTCAGCCCTGCTGATGGCTTCTCTCAGGATCATGGAGCTGAGGGACCGGCCATGCAGCGGCTGGCACCTCTCCAAGCGAAAATCACATTTCCTGCCTGACAGATAACGCCGGTCAAGAGAATGCCAGGACAATTCCTGAAAATGCCATAATTGTTTTAATCTGATGGCAGATAAAAGATAATGATGCTAACAATATTTAAACGTAATTATAGTTTCCTGCGGCTGCCGGGCTCTCTGAATCCTCTCCACTCAAGTGCCTTTGTTTACCAGGGGTTTCAATAAGGCAGGGCCCGTTTCCTTCTTCTATCGCCTTCACACCTGCACCTCCATAGAGGCAGAGGGATGGATGTATGCCAAGGGGGTGGATCTCCTTAGGGACCAACACTGGCCAGCTCTGTACCCCCAATACCAGGCTCTCCTGCCTTTGGCCTACCATCTCCCATCCTCTGCCTGCTGGGGTGTGATGCCTGTCATGGGAATGGTGGTGCATGGACCACCATGAGAATGGGGATCTGTTTGGGGCGGTTTTGGAGCATTAAATCCCCCTATTGGGATGGGGTGGGTGACTGGTTTGTACTGGTCACCTCTATCAGAGCTGTTACCTCTCCTATAGCCCCTAAATTCCATCCTTATCTCCCCTCCGACACAGCTCCTCAACATGGATATAAAACAAAGCAGGACAAGGGTATTTTTCAGAAATGATTTGCCGAAACAAATAAAAAGCACTGCAGGTGGATGTCCGGGGTCGGGGGGGGGGGGGGTGTCGGGGGGTGACACATGCAGGAGAAGAAACCAGAGGAAGAATAAACTGAGAATGAATCCACTGGCGTCCTCCTTATTTTGGAGACTGCTACAGCGATCTTCAAGAAATCCCCCCCAAAAGAAGCTTTCTTTATGGGGATCTAGGTGCTCTGATAGCCTAAGTAGCAGCAGGAGAGGCTGGAAAACAGCTCGATCAAGTGCACAGAAAAAAGGAGTGAGAAAAGGCAGGATTCAGGCAAGGCTTTCAGAAGAACTTAAATATGAAATGGCTATTTCAGGAGCTGGAGTTTCGCCTCCTGTGTGAATCGGTCTTTGTAAATAGGAATGGAGGATAGCCAACTTCCCCAAAAGGGCTCTACGGGGGGTCCGGAAAATCACAACGTCCTGAGTTTAATGGGGAAAACAGATAGAAATGGTAACAAAGAATGGGGAGAAACAGCAATAAACCTGATTGTTTGGTAAATAAGGCCGAGGCTGCTGCGGAGAAGTGAAGTTTGAAAAGCAGCTGGGGAATGAATAACCGGTTAAAAGTTAGGAGACAAAGTGGCATAACAAACCCAGGGGGTTCCCAGCACGGAGGGGTCAGTGCCGCAGCTCCTGTGGCGAGCGGGAGCATGGGCCTTTGGAAGTGCCAGGGAGGAGGGAGGAAGCAGCAAGAGGATAATATCCAATGTGATAAAATCTGGCACTGTCCAGAGCGGTATGGAAGGGTCTCGCTGTGCTGATGAACTTGGCCTTCAAATGAGGGAGGGATTCAGTGTTGAGCACAGAGAAAACAAGTCCATTGCCGATGTGGCAATGAAACAGCTACATACAGGAAGGAAGAGCGCTCCAAGGCGTTGATGGGACTTTGGGAAGATCAGCTCAGTCACTGGCAGGAGACAAGTGATGCACAGAGCGTCAAGAACGACCGAGGATAGACCAGAGGAGAGGGCAGGGATCAGCTCACCCTCTGCCACACGGGTCCCTGCACAGGGAGCTGCTTTGGAGTTTTGGAGTGATAGGGAAAGCAATTGGAAAATCAAGAGCAGAGAGGTGCTGGGATGCTGTCAGGGCTGGGAGCCAGCAGGGAATAGGGGTCCTGCAGGGTACTGGCAAGGCGTGCACCCCTCCATGCCACTGTCCTGTGCCCTGGCCTGGCCTGGGACGCTCTGGGGAGGGGGTGGCTCATCTGCAGAGCTGCCACAGGTTTGGGGGTGTCCCGGGGCCCTCTGCTCATCCCCAGAGCATCGCTGACCCCAAGAGCCAGGGACGCACCTCGGGAGGAGACCTCGTTCCTAAAGCAGGACTTGCTTCCTCCCAAATGCACCTCCAGCGTTCCCGGCGGCGGGGGTCTCACAATTCCCCCGTGTTTCCAATGAAATCCATGTGAGACAGGCAGGGAAAGCTCCTTACAACAACACACACCACAGCGGGGCTTGCCCACCCTGTTTGCCCACCAGGACCGAACCGCGGGTGGGTCAGGGGGGTGGTTACCGGGGAAGCCCGGCCCCTGCCCTCCCGGCCCCGCAGCCCACGGACACGCGCGGCCGGCGCGGAGCGTCTCGACGGGCTCTGCGCAGCCCCGACGGGGCGCGTTGACATCTGTAACTAACACGCCGGCTCCGGCAAAGGCAGGGCTGCCCGGCCAGGCGGAAAATTAACACTGACATTGAGTTTAATTAAACAAAACAACCGGGCTGCGAGCTGGAGCGGGGACGTGGCGGCAGCTGGAGGAGCCGGGCTGGGCGCGTTTTGGGACCGACACCCGCCGCCGTCCCGCCGGGAAGAGCCCACCCGGGCCGGCCCGAGCCACGCCGGGCCCGTGAGGCCGAGGCCGGCTGGGGAGAGCCGCTTCCCGAGGACGCTGCCGTCCAGGGCGGGGAAGCGTCATTTTCCCTTCCCGTTTTGCCCGTCCCTTTACAGGCAAAGGCGGCGGAGGCCCTGGCGTATCCCGGCCCCGGCGGGGAGCTGGGGGGGTTCCCGGTGGGCTCCGGTGTGGGGAGAAGGTGAAGGAAGCTCCGGGGAGCGGATTTCGTTGAAGGGGTTTTGGGGGATGCTGTTCTGGAGAGCCCGACTCACACACACGTCCCCCCCTTACCGGCTCCGGCTCCGCTTCCTCCCCGGCTCCAAATACCAGAGGTGGGAAGGGCCTGATCCGTGCAGGTAAAACCCCGGCAGAGCATTTCCCGCAGCAGTAGCACCAGTGGCACCAGCGGCACCAGCCGTGCCCGGGCCGTGGAACGCTGGGGAAGCGCTGACCGCTCGGGCTCAGGTTTTGTACCGCACCGCACGGGAGCCGCTCGGCTGCGGGGAGGCAGATCCCGGCCACCGGCTGCCGCTCGCACCGCAATTCCGCCGCGGAACAGCTGAAAATAGCGCGCAGCCGAGTCGGACGCAGCCTCCTCCAGACCCAGCAGCCGCAGCGCTGGGACCGCGTTGGGTTGTCTCGGTCTGATCCCTCCCCAGCCCTTTGCCCTCCTCGGGAGCTCCCTCCAGTACCAGGGACCCCCCTTTTTCCCACATGGGTCCTGGAGGCTAGGAGTGATCCCTCTGCCGCGGGATGCTGCTCATCCTCCTCCTCCCAGTCAGCAGCTTTGGGGCTTTCAGTCTGGTCACTTTATTTTATTTTAAATCTCTTTTTTCTTTTTGGAAGTGGGAAGGGGGGGGGGGGGTAGGGGGCCGTGAAATGTCGGCTTTGAAGGATATTTGTAATAACATAACCAGCAAAATGAATGTCATATTTTTGCTCCAATGAATTGGATTTCCTGAAATATTGTCTCCGTAATGATGCCTTTAGGCTCCTCTGGATTAGATAACTCTCCAACCACATCAAGAAGGCTAATTATCCCACAGCCACTTTTCCCCTCGATTCCATGTATCCGTGTATGTACACACGATATTCTCTCGAAATACCAGGGAATGCCACTCTACAGGGACACGGTCCAGGAGCGGAAGGCGATGGAGGGGGGCTGCGGCCTCCCGCGCCCATCACCGTGGTGTCCTCCCCACCCTGGCAGGAGGGAGCCCCGTCGAGCAGCCGTGACGCCATCAAGCCCGACCCCTCCACCAGCCAATCCGCAAACCCCAGCCAGACCAGTTACCAGCACTCATACCTCAATTAAACTTGAACCAAAAATCCCTGAAATTGGCCCGTA
>JBCJKH010012329.1:7283-29574 GCA_039877255.1 Loriculus beryllinus
TGTGAAGACTGTTACTTCTGACTGGCTCCTACAATTTTTCTTACTTTCTTTTCAGAAACTGATGAATTATATTCCCTTTTGATTAAGTGGTCATTCCATGGTTTGCATTTGTTTCTATACATATACTCATCACTCTTTTCTGACTTGTGTTATTGTAGAATTTCCTAACTGATGTTACCCAACCCTACTTAAAGTATTTCTTTCTCCAGACTCTCAGTCTGTGTATGCTTATGGTTGTACAGGCTGGAAATATTGGCTATAATAAAACTGCCCCTTCTTAAGACACACAGCTCTTAGTATTTTTTTCTTGGGATATTTTTTTTTTAGCTTTATCATTAGTCCAATAAACTTAATATTCCTAGTAAAATATTTACTTGTATTTGTTTACAGTCCCATTAGAGAATTAAAAAATTCTCTTTCAGAAGAACAATATCAACGTCATGTTCTTCCCCACTTATGCTTTCTCGAAGCAAGGCTAAGCTGAATCTTCCTTTTTGTTTAACCTGAAAGTGCTGTCATGAATAGCATTTCCATACAGATTAGTTTTTCATTTTCTGCATAAGAAGTCTCTTCTGAGAGTGCATGTAGGCATTAATTATATATCTCCAAACGTGAAGTGCTGTTTAAAGAGTCTGTGGACACATTCTCTCTTGCAGCTGCAGCTATAATGGCTCCATAGCTTATTGCTGCCTTCAGCTTATCCCTGCCTAAGACATCTGCTCCCTCAAATTTCCTTGAAGAGCTGCTCCCTGGCCTCTTTTAACCCCAATAATCCAAACTAGGATCTCTTTAAACTAACTCTGAAAGGACCTTGAGTTGTCCAAAGCTTAGAGGTGTCTACCTAGATATACCACGTCCCTTTAGAGTGGACACACCATAATCATCCAGAAGGCTGTAAACTCCTAAAGGTTATACTTTTTATCTAAAAGAGGAAAATTAACATTTAAAATATGGAAACTCAGTTTCTTCTAAGTGAGAACAAAATATAACAGACCTTTTAAGTCATTCTGCTTTCTCCTCATAGTTTTTTGTCTCAGTTCAACAACATTTAAAGGCATTTTGGGCTGCAGCAGGCTCCAGACAGGCTGAATATTCCTGAGAAATCTGAGCTAGTGACTGCCCCAAAGGCTAGGCTTACTTCCCTCTTCTGATTGTAGTTGTCTGCTCCTTCTTTTGCATGAGCTCTTGTGTTCGTTTGACATCCCCAGCTTTTTGAAGCGGCGTGAAACACTCACTTTTGGTGGCAGCAAGTTGTCAGATTGTCCCAGCTATCTTGCGCAAACCTCACCCCTGGTGCCTCTGGGTCTCCAAGAAAGAATTTTTCTGTTGCTTCAGAAGCTTTGCTCTGTCATTTTCAGCTTCTTTCAGGCATCTCCTAATATCAGCCCTTGCTGCAGGCTTCCTGCCTGCTGGGTCATGCACCCACACTCCAGACGGCTTTCCCAGCTCAGGGCTCTCTTTCACCCAAAGTACAGCAGGCACAGCAAGGCAAACAAGCAACCCAGCCACTGAAAGTGAACAGGGTAGGCACAACATTGTGTGCATGCACCTCTTAGTATCCCCCTGCTATGTAGAAAACATTTATTCCATCTTACTTCTCCATAGCAGTTTATTGCAAAGAAAAATAAATACAGTAAAGGAACTGGGAACAATTAAAAATTCAATCTGTTATTCCATCCAGCTAGTGCCAGGACATTATGCTGCAGTGCTCCTCTGTTACTTAGTCCTTGCTTCATTATCCAGGTCCCACAGTTGAATATAAACCTAAGGTCATGAAAGTAAGGTGGTGGTGAAGAAGAAGAAACCTTTCTTCTTTGCATAATATATCTTTACTTTTATAGTTGCTGAATACTTTTTTCTTCTCAACAGTGACTTGGGAATTATCTTGACTGTGCAGTTGAATGAAACAGTCAGTTCAGTGGTGAACATCTAAAGCCAGTAAGCTATGAGGAATCAAAGAAGGTGGGGTTAATGCTATTTAAAGTAAAGAATATTTCAGCTTCTAGTTAGAGTATTATTTAAGTCATGTGCAACAGGTCATAATGACCCATTAAGAACAGCTCAATAATGCTTCAAATCAGAAATGGTCAGGAAATTGCTGTTTCAGCAAGTGAATTTTGAAGAATGTATATTAATGCAGTCCCGTTGCAGGATTTTATTGAAACCTGAAATACCAAAACACATTATTGGAAAAAAACAGAATTTTTTTAAATAAAATTTTCTATTCAGTACAAAAGCCCTTTTTTTCTTGGAAAGCATTTTGCAGGAGCTCTTCACATATACATAGAAATGTATTTTGAAAGACTAAAATCATGACATAATTCTAATGAAATATTTTTGCAAAGGAGAAATTTTGCCAGCTTCAAACAAAAAAAGTCTGAATAAGCTAGGCTTCACAAACAAAAGCAACTACCAAAGGAACCTCTGCCCACTGGTTCTCTACCTATTCTACCTCCAAGCTTTCCTTAGTGGAGCTGGGACCCAAAGGCTTTTCACGTCAAGCTCACTCAGTGACAGCTGTGAAGGCTACAGAAACACCACTGTAACTCTGCTAAAGGTACAGCCAAAATATAATTCTGTATAAATCCTGTATCAGAATTAGATGCTGCAAATGAGAAAAGTAACTGAATTCCCTGGGTCTCCTTGACTGGTGGAGATGGAGGCAGCTGCGAACACCAGTTTCAAAGCTATGAAAGAGAAACCCTCTGAAACCCAAAAATACTTGGGATATTTTATTTTAGGACAAGGTGAGCTAAGAAGTCTTTGTAGGTAGCTGGAAAAAAATCTGTTCTAGTTCTTAGTACTAATAATATCTATCAAATAGTATCTGTCACAATCGTGTCTTGATAGCTTCTTTTAAATAGAAGAATGTGTGGATACATTTACAGGATGATACAAAGTAGCACTGAAGTTATGTATGTTCAGCTGCCTAAAAGTTAGAGATCTAAATTAGATCTAAGCATTATTCTAAGGGAAAGAGTACTTGCAGCTGAAAGGTCACTAATCTACTAGACTTGTCTTGATGCATTATTTTCTGGGGGTATCCATTCTTTCCTGAGGTTTTTTAACTCTCTGAGGAAATCTCATTCAAAAATGAATCAATTTATTTGTCACTTATTTGAGAGTAATTGTTGAAGGGTTATAAGAAAATAGCCCATACTTTAAAAAATGGTATTGTGAATCACAGCTTGTCAGCTGAGCAATACTGATCAATTATTGCACATTCCTCATAATAACAGTCCCAGGTTTTCCTCACAAGGCTAAGCAAATGGGTGACCTGCTGTATTTGAATTCGGCAGAATAAGCTGGAATCTTATTATTTTGTCTGCTGGTAAATATGACACAAGTTTTCTATGAAGAAAAAAAAAATCATTTTAATTTTTATGTCCTGGTGAGAAATTCCATTAACTTCATTAATGTTATATTTACTTTTAGATGAAGCTATATGTGACTCACTGGACATGAGGAAGGATTTAATGTCATAAATTGAGTTTAAGCAAGAACTAAAGTACACAGATGCAATATTTTTCATCGTGTAAACCACAGCTCAGGTGCTGCTTAATTCCAGAGGTGGAATGACTCCATTTTTGTCTTTCAGGTCTCTAGACATCCAAACTCTTCTTCAAGACATATCCAAGAACTCTTCTGTCTTAACAGGCTCTGAGCCCTGGAGCTTCTTCAAACTATGTATAGCTCATTTGAACTTCACAGTTAGATCTCATCTTTCCTTCATGCTCAGCACTTTTCGAATATGAGGGCTTTTTATGAGCCTCCATCTGGGCCTCTCCAGATGGAAACAGCTGAAAATGTTAATAATTTTTAAACCTTTTTGCAAAGCATGTCGTGTTGATTCTCCAGGACAGCATTCAGTACAACCAAATACTTGCTAATACTGGTCTGCCTGCACAAGCCCAGAAGAACAATCTTGATTTTACTAACATTTTATTTTTAGCCTGCCACTTTTAAAATGCTTTCTTCACCTCTGAATTACTTGCAGGCTGAATGGCTCACAACAGCTCTTCTGGTAATTGCACCCTGGCTCAAAATTCCTGGCATTGGTCTGAGGAGAAATGTGCCAGCCTGGGAAGCTGAGTTCTCTGGCGCCCTGAGGGAAACATTGGCAGGAGGCTAAGGCACTGTTGGGAAGGCATTTGAAAGCTAATGGCATATAAAATAGTGTATATGTGCATATAAAATAATGTATATGTGTTGGTTAATATAGCACAGTGTAATCATCTGTGTTTTCAGCAGAAAGAATCAGGGAAAAAAATCCCATTTTTAGCAGTTTCTCTTCCCTGAATCTAAGTTTACAGACTTCCTGCAGAAACTTAATTTAAAGGCCACTTAAATCTTTATGACATTTTGGAAGCCAATCTATGTTTTACACAGAGATGTAATTTTTCAGCTGCTCCTTGTCTGGAATGTTGAGAAGTTCTGGGCAGTTCCACACAGGAGCTCCAGTTTCACCCCATTCAAAAATTATCTGAGTAATATACACTTGGAGCAGCATCGTAAGCTGCTAGGAATAGTTCCTATAGTTCCTAGAAAGTAATAAATCCCCTTAAGTAGCAAAGTTTGAGTCTGATTTTAGATGGGTCGAATCAACTTTTAGTCTTCACTTACGCCACAGTAGCAGTGCTCCTACTTGAGATGCTGCAGATGCAGATGAATATGGGGATGAATTGCGTCAAACTGTGTCCAGTACCAGAACTGAGTTTGCCTTATCTTCATCCCATTAGGAATGAGTGGTTCTGAAGTGAGTGGGTTTGAACTGCTTGGAAATTGTCAAGGGAAAACAATCAGGCCACACACGTTTAAGGGGGCAGATCACTAGGATTTTGTTGTCTGATCAGAAGTTCAAGCTGTATTTCTAGCTGCAAAGGCTACATTCCTTATATATCTTCGTTTTTCTATATTCCTGTGTGCCCTTTACTGCAACTTACTTCTAAGAACACATCATGTAGAGCAAATCTTATAATTCATGTCCTTATTCTCAACTTCTCAGGCAGTATGGACCTGTCTGTGTACAGAGTCACTTCAACATCCACTAAGATATATTCAGTTTACCATTAGAAACATCCTTGCCTAGTTTTCTACCATTCTGGGAGGAAGAAAGGAACAGGTGAAATATCCTTCAGGCTTCAGCAGATGTTCAACTATGTCTTCAGCTACATAGCAGATCATGGGAAGTCACACAGTTCAGGCTGTGTGATATACAGACAAACATGCATGGAGCAAAAAGTCTGTCAAAGTAAACTTATCTGAAGAATCAGCTGGAATGCATTTCCCCAAGAATCTTTCTTTTAAAATGGGTAATTTTTTGCACCACTGCAATGCCACCCGTGGTAAACCATCCTTGAAAATACTCAGTGTACATCCAGCTGCATATGTATTTCAGGCACTGCAGTTCATCTGTGTTTCATTCTACTTTAGGGTCACTTAATCTGTACATCCTCTGAAAGTTTGCTTGTCATACATTCCCATGCTTCTAGCTAACAGGGGTCATGAGGGCATTACAGAAAGCATATTATGAGGCGAAAGGCTTGTTCATTGCTTTAGACACAGAAAATCTTTACTGCTATGGCATCCATCACTATGTCATGAGCAAGATAACTCACTCTAAGACATATACGTCCCTGAACATTACTGAATACTATTTGGCAAGGGATTGAACTGTGCTGGAGCTTGTGCTGGAGCCAGCTTAGTAACTTAATTTTAAACAGTTGAAGATGTCACTTTGGACTCCCATCTAGAATCAAAGGCTGAGAAGACTTTCCTAGACCCACATGACTTTTTAAACCTGTTCTGCTATCCTACACAGGTGCAGGTAGAATAGTGACACTGTACAATCTCTACCTAGAAGGACTGCGGTATTAGCATCTTAAAACCGCTTTTGAAAATACCTCTGAAAATACTGTATCTTTCCAGTTTTTTCAGGTGGCCTATGTTTTGTTGGTGCTATAACTAAGCTTATCAGTTGAGAGCTTGCGTGGTATTAATAAATCCATTTATTAGCAGAGATGGATGGAACACTCAGGCAATGCAGCTTTCATTTTATTCCACTTTTAAAAGATGATGGTATTGACTGAACACAGAAAACGTTCTTAGAATTTGATAGGGATGAAGCTAAACAAGTGAGTTATAGGCGTTATTGTAAACACATAGAGAAATATATCCTCTCCAGAGTATTTTTAAAAGTCAACCCTACTGAATTTTGTAACAAGAACAGAATTTCATATTAAATACTTGTAGGAAAAAAAGCTTTAGGACTTTATTCAGTTAGACAAAACACAGAAAAATAGATTTTTAGCTGTGCCAGGCATATACAGTTCCCACCAAAACTAACAGTGATGAGGGCACAAGAATGCTGGGGAAATGAGTCCATTAAATGGCTAGCTCAAGCTTCCAGTCAAATAATAGTTACTGAATCTAGTGGATATGACTCTGGTTTCTACTCTACCAATAGACAATATTCATTTGTATCTCAGGAATCTGCATAACGTTCAAAAGGGCAGAGGCCTTTCCAGATGTTTTGGTAAACTGCTGGCATTTTGATTTCAGTAAAGCCTTGCCTTTGCTGTGCTCTAGCAGTCGCAAATTAATCATGCATAGTTGCAGATGCTCTGAAGGGAGATTCCTGTGTTCTTAACTCGTTTGCTGCAATGTCCTAAAAAGGACACCAGAGGGCAAAAAATGATTAGGTGCTTTTGGGAGCCATGCTAGCAGGAGCGGGAATGCAGAGCCCTGCTTGTCCCATGCCCCGGTGTCACCTGTGTTTTGGGGGATGCTGATGGCTTCAGTGGTGTTGCTTTGCACGGACAAGCTTCAGCCAAGCTGATGCTCTGGGATCCTTCTGTACTATTTCACTGAAGACCAGTGCTCATATTCATCCTGACTAAACTCGAACCAGATGGTACCTCCCAAAGTGAACAAATGCTTATTTCTTTATTTAGTGCAAGAGGAATCCATACAAAATGTTAAAAATGCAAAAAAGTGGCCTGACAAATGTAGCTCCATGGCAGAGAAGTCACATGACTATGAAAAGGCTTGTTAGACACATCTTGATAAACAGGCAGCTTTAAATATCCTCACCATAAAAAAAGAAATAAGGAGTAAATTTCCCTTTGAAGTTCTGTCAAATGTAGCAATCACAGCTGTGCTGGTTTTACTAACCTAAGTATTTAACATACCTCTTGTCCAAATGTTTTTTTTCTTCAAGACAGCTGTGAACAGACAGCAACAGCTACTCACACTTTGGGGTACCCTGCAGAAAGTAATGTTGGAGAGGCTTTTGGATATATTCTCCCATTGTCTTCTGCATTGTAGTGCAACAAGCGGGTAGGATTTCCCCTGCCAAGAGGACTGAGAGGGGTCTTCTGTGCTATTGTTATCACCAAGTATGACTGATCGTGTTGCAGCAATGGAAAATGTAAAATATCAGCTATAATGGGTCTGTTTTTTCAATGTCATACTGGAGGGTGTTTGTGAGGACAAAAAAATTATCTTATGTACCATTAGATGACAGAAAATGCAGTGCTCTATAAATCAAAAGTACTTAAACCAGATTCTTTTAGGGGTAAAACCAGTTTCTTCCAATTCAGACCTGTACCCTTGGCAGCCGGTGACTGTCACTCCATAGATGGAGCCTGCCATTTGTACAGCCCGTTCAGCCAAGAGCTGAGAAAGAACATCATGGATGTTGTTTCACCTCCAGATGTTCTGTGTGACAAGTGTTGCCGCAGATCGAATGAAGCCTTTTGAGGCCAAGGCATGACAATCTAAAGTAATGTTGCCAAATGTACAAAAATGTTCAACGTATTTTACACAAATTTGAACATCTGTGGTGCTCAACGAAAATTTCATGGAGCTCTATAAATATTGTTATATGTAATTAGCTTCGCAGCATGGGTGCATTATTATCCTCAGTTTATGGCTAGGGAGATTGGCACAGAAAAGATAAGCAATTAGCCCTTGGGAAACAAAGATATTTTATGCCCCAGAGGGAAGCAGAACCCAAGCAAGTCAAGCAGTAAACCTATGCCTCTTTTATTTTCCGCAACACCATTTTGTGGAACTACTGTTTCTAATTTGGTGGAGATGGCAAGCAACTGTTCATGATTATAAATCAGTGTTGTGTTTTAATGAAATAAAATGAGAAGGTAAACACATTTCAGATCTCCTTCTCATAGATATCTAATTTGGATAGGTTGCCAATTCCGAAAACATAAGGTATAAATTAATGTAATTCATTATTCAAGCTTCAAAAAGGAGATAATTTTAAAGGCTTTGTCCTTCCTTTTAGAAGGGTATTTCTTTTTCCTTCTAGTTTCTGATTATGTATTATACACTTACAGTATATTTTTGGGTTTTCTCCACAACCACTGGAATTAGAAGTATCATTATTGTTGAAAATAGAAGCTGAAATCCCTCACAAAAAGGAGCTGGGGTTTTCTAAAAAAGGTGATTTCTCTGAGGCTCATCAAGCCACCTGGCTCAGTATCATTTTTGTTTCCTTTGGTTAGCAAGATAAAGTTTTGAAACAGCCATATCCCTTCTGAGCAACATGGAAAACGAAAGTGAACGGGATCCTTCTGCTACTCCTAGATCACATAGCTGTTAACAATTCCAGCTAGGATGTTCAATACAGGTGTCTGGGTTGGCGTCTGCTGACTGATCATGTTGGAGACATCTCCCATGTCTTGGTCCTGGCAGACAGTGCAATGCTCTGATGGCTGGATGAGATTTCTCTCTGATATGGCTTGAGGACCCCATTCAGAAGTTTCCAGGCTCCACAATGTCACCATTTCAATGAAGCTGATGTGACTTCAGTGAAGAAATTTGTGATGCCTCTGTATTTATAAGTTTTGCCTTATCACACCTGTGTAACTCTCACTGTTGCCTGAAGGTGCAATCAGACACTGAGGAACACTGGTAAACACAAGATCAGCAAGTGCCCTGCCAAACATTTAAGAAGGAGAGTCCCAGGCTCAGGGGAATGCAGCTTAGCTTCTGGATCTGGGCCTGAGCTTTGAGGCTGTTAAAAACCAGATTTTTTTAAAAGTGTCATGATTTTTATTAGGTTGTCAAGTATTTTTTTTTAAATTCGACACGTTAAACAATGTAAAACATCTTTTACACGGACAGATGGGTTGGTCTTCCTGCATGGGAAGGAGCAGCCCCATGGATGTGTCAAGATGGTTTATCTGTTGAACGTGAAAGACGTGGAGTATCTGTGTACTTCACACAGACGTGTTCAATTTCACCCTTGTTGAAAGAATAAAAAGTGGTGGAACAGAACAGTGATGATTTCTGTCTGAATCCAGATACATCTCCACACATGCGGGGTGTGGGAATGGACAGTGGAGCAGGAGGTCCTACAGTTGGGGCCAGGAGGGTCATGGCAGTGGTGGATGGGCTCCAAAGTCCCTCTGAAACTGCAGAATTGCCATGATGAACCAACATCTGCTCTGGTCCTTGTCAGTCCCACCACCAGCAAACAGTACAGTCTCAAGCTGGCTGAGAGTAGAAGGTGGTTGCAAACCCAGAACAGCTTTCTGAAGCCAGTGGTCAAAGGAGGTGGGACAAAAAAGTCCTTCCTGAGGGGCTGATTTGGATGTGGGTTGGTGTGTGCCCTTCTCACAGAGTTAGGGATATGAGCAAGCAATCTGAGCACAGGTGAGTGGGTTTTACAAAAATGTCTGGAAACAGACAAGCATGGTTCCTCCTGTGAAGTCTGGGCAGGTAACATTAAGAGCAAATACTGTGTTCACAATCCATTTGAAGTGATACCACCCAATTTCTATATACTACTGAATAATATTGCTGTGTGGAGACCTCATAGCAGCCTTCCAATATCTGAAGGGGGCCTATAAGGATGCTGGGGAGGGACTCTTCATTAGGGACTGTAGTGATAGGACAAGGGGTAACAGGTTAAAATTTAAACAGGGGAGGTTTAGATTGGATATAAGGAGGAAGTTCTTTACTGTTAGGGTGGTGAGGCACTGGAATGGGTTGCCCAAGGAAGTTATGAATGTTCCATTCCTGGTGGTGTTCAAGGCTAGGCTGGACAGAGCCTTGGGTGACATGGTTTAGTGTGGGGTGTCCTTGCCCATGGCAGGGAGGTTGGAACTAGATGAGATTAAGGTCCTTTCCAACCCTAACTATTCTATCATTCTATGATTCTATGATTATCAAAAATTACTAATTACAAATTACACCAATTTTTTCAAGGAGAGTTGTGTGGGAAGGAAGTGTTTGCCATCCCAAAAGGATCATAGGAAATGGCACCTAACCAATTGGAGATAAGGTTACACTGAGATTTTGTTTCTATGAAAGGGAAAAAGCCAGAAATTGGTGAAGTAAATGCCTGCAGTCCCACAGTACCTAGGGCTGTGGCTGCAAACTCAGCAGCACTTGTGCATTACAGAGATACAAGACAGAGGAAACCAACTAGTTAGTGGTGTCCTGCTTTTTATGAAGCTCCTTTTGTTGGCCAGTGTCTGACATATGTCAGTGACAACAAAGTCATGACCAAGCACACAGTGAATCCTACTAGAGCTACTACTTAGTAAACTACATAATAAACTCAGTTAGAGATCCTCCAAACACTAAATTTTATGTTATTAAATATTGGGTACTCCTTCAGATGTGGCAGTCTGAAACATATTGAACATCATAAGCCTGCATTCAGGGTTTTATATGTAGCCATTTGGAAGGCTAGACTTTGTCAATGCTGTTTGAAAAGACTCCCTAAGCTAGGAATCCAAACCATGCTTTCATGTTCAGCTGAGGCATGGGAACACCCCGGCTGTGTGGCAAAGCTGCTGTTGCTCCTGGCCTCCCTTAGGCTAGCACTGCCTCAACAGAGACTATCATACAAATGTTCACATTAAAGGGACTCCCCCCCCGGGGTCCTGCAAATTCAAACCACTATAAATACAGTGCTATGACTACATTAACGATCTTGGCACTGCTATTTGTCATTGCATAATGATGAGAAAATACTGAAAACCTGACAAGTAGAAAGCATTCTGCGCTTTGCTTTAAGGATGTGAGCACTAGGTGTCACTGCAGTCCCAGGAAAGGGTATCATCTCAAGGGTCCCACCAATTGCCAAGGAAAAAGTAATTTTTATTTTGAGAAAAAGTAGGTTTTGATGGTGTCAGAGAAATAAGAGAAGAAGACAACCATGTTATAAATATGGATATATATAAAAATGTACAATATAAATTTTATGTGGATAACATCTTTTATTCAGAAAGGAAGCATAATTTGTACAGCAAATTGCAGTCTATGACAGGATCATCTCTTTTAACACTCACTGATAGAGCCTTAGAGTAACAGTTTCGGATGAAGACTCCCATCTTGAAATGGTCTGCTGTACTGAAAATGCTCAATGTTATTTCCCTAATTCACAACAATTTCAGATTACTGATATAACACGACTTCAGACAAGTGGGGCATGAGAAATTAGGGAACACAAATACATAAGTACAGAGCATACTGAAACAGAAACAAGACTATGGGAAAACATTCATACCTCTCCAGCACCTCAGATTTCCTTGTTTATTCATCTTTCTTAAACTTTTTAACCTTTTCTCCCCATTAATTTCCCTCTGGGGCCTAAACATTCTTATCTCCTTTACTCTTCCAAATGTGTTCTGAAATAACTGCAGATATTGTAAGCTGGAAAAATGAGAGTGACAAGTAAGAAACACAAATTTGTACTCAGAGAAAATGAATCCTTATATTTCTTCATGCCTGGATTTCATCATTTGCTGATTTGTTATGTAGAAGAGCAGCGTGAATGAGAAGCAAAGTCGTGGCAATCTTGGTTTGTTTATGGTTTTTTTTTTTGGGGTTTTTTTTTTCTGTCTGTTAACAAATGATGGCTTCTGTCGAAATAACCCCCCATAAAACCTTACACAGCTCCCTTGTGAGTTCTTCCTGTGCCAATTAAGTTCAAATGAAATGTAGTGGGTTTTATTGACTTTTTTATTTATTAAATGTGTCCATATAGCTTCTGGCTACCATTAGAAATTTGCAAATAAAACAGATGCCTTATTGATCTGTGTCAGTTCAGCTCAGAGTCCACTCCAGGATAAACCACACATGTTCTCCACCAAGTCCTCAGGAAAGAAGGGCCTGAGCAAACAGATGAGCCAAGTGTCCTGGCCCAAATAGCAACAGGCTGGAATACTGGCAGACCAATGGAGGCAATTCAGTTCACAGGTAGATAGACCTCCTACTGGTAAATAGGTAGGAGCCATTTACATGCTGAGATGCCCCTGCTAATAATGACAGGTAAAAGAGTGTATCTGCAAAAAACAGAGAGAAATATCAGGAGGTACTCTAGTATCTGCCACGATTTCTCAAAGCAGTGGGCTCAAAGTCAAGTTCTGCAATTGCCCAGTGACAGAAGAGTACCTTCCACCAAAATGGATGAGTGGTTATACATCCACAAAGGTCCTTTGCAAGGGTGAAGTTCAAGGCATGGGGCTGTTGATTTGCAGTTGCAGGGAAAGGATACAGATTCAAGGCCCCAGGTGAGCTGCTCTTGACCCTGGTTTCAGTAGGGGGGCTGAACTACAGACATCTAGAGGTCCCCTTCCTACCTCAGCTATGCTATGATCCATAAAGCCTTTTCCATTTCTAATTCTTCAGTTCATAGGCTATGTTACAGAGAAAAGAGAGAGAAGTTTTGATTCCAGTTCACACCTTTGCAGAGGAGGAAAAACAGTGAGTTCAAAGACGTTTTAGTAGGATCAAAGAATTTTAGGGAAAAAATGTGACCTCATGGTGGCCTACCAATTTGCTCTAGTTTAGTTTAGAAACTTCATCTATTTTCACTCAGTTACTTCAAGTGCAAAATTATCCTGTTAAGAATGGGTGTTAGGAGGTTAAAGAGCTGTGGACTGATAAATGCACATCTCCTCAGTCAAGCCTGATGAGAGGCATTTACATACTACATGGGCTGCCAACAGGACAATATATCAACTCTGTAGGTGTCCAGACCATAACTGAGGCAAGCCGGCAGATGACAGGCAATCGTTCGTAAGCTGTGAATAATGAGATGTGAGATGCACAACTAGTATCAGATTATGTCTTTCCCTTACTGATGTTGTAAAAACAATGATTTAAAGGTCAGCTGAAGTAAATTGGAAAGTTTTGGGTTGATGGATTTTTTAGGATTTAACAACTGTGTACAAAATTACTAAGAGAAAAGATCATGTAGCTAACATTAATTTAGCTTAAAATAAGTTTTCTGATAATTTATTGCACTGTTTTATGTCAAGGCCTACATTCAGGGTCCAATTCCCTGAGTAAGAGGAATGTCTCCCATACAACTTGAAACACATCTTGCTGAATTTTCCTTCTGACATCATTACTACAGAGTATAGGTATACTGCTTACTTCTGGCTACATTAATGATAGCAAGGTGTACTGTTTTTCTATCAGTCCCCATGCTCTTGTTGTGTTTGGTGCTATCCCATCATTCTTTCTTCTCTTGGTTTCTGTCTTGTACTTCCTCTCTTCTCCGCTTGTTTCCTTTTATCTGGTCATGTTCTTGACTTTTCCATAAATTTCATGTGCTTTCCTTATTTTTGTCCTCTCCTTAAACATAAAACTTTCTTTTACTAGGACCAATTCTGTAAATATCTGAGTCTTGTTGAATCAATTGTTAATATCATCCCCACAGACTTCTCTTGAAAAAACATTTCCAATAGCACATCAGCACATCATGACTGCCAAAGAAGGCACTCAAAAGGGAACAAACTTCCACTCAACATCCCCAGCATGACACCAAACACATCTGATGTCATTCCACAACCACAGAATTTACTGTTATTTTGTTTTGATTTTCCCCAGCCACTGGCACTGGATAAGCAACTTCACAAAGAACAGTTATTTGATGGCAGCTATACAAGCTAGAGAGTTAGAGCTAGTAGCTTTAGAAAACCATGATTTGATTTCACCCTGGCCAGCCTGAAAGCCAATGTCAAAGGATGTGACATTAAACAGGCCTAGACAAAGGAGAAGACATAAGACGGTGATTTCATAAGAGGAACTGAGCTTTTATAATAACTTTAGGGACCAAAAAATGAACAGTAAAGATTAATGAGAGCATGTGGAAAGACACTGCTTACTTCTCTTCCAGGATAAGAGGGAAAAATAGTTGTCTTCTCTAGCTTGGAGGACAACAGAACTCTGTTCTTTCTCATTAGGTAGGAGGATCGTATGATGAATCAAAATATGGAGTTTGATTTTGGCTACAAAGTAATAATCCAGATGTATAGTCATATTCTAGCCCTCAGCCAGCAGTGACTTGAGCACTATCGTGCGCTCTATATGGTAGAATATTTAACATATGCCTTTTCAATAACATACAGCACCGCAGCTCAGAAGAGAAGATCAAGTGGAGTGAGGTAGATATGAGAATGATATAGAACGAATAGAACTTGCCATGCTAAATTTCCCAAGGAAAAAAAAAGACAGCCATCAGTATTACTTGCTTGAGCTACAATTCAGAGGAAATAAAATTGCAATCTCAGCACATTCTTCCTTGTGGCTTTTCATAATGGAGAGGTGCTAGAGAGTCCAATGAGTTCCGAAAAGAGCAGGCACTAGCACATACACGGACCATTTTCCCACTGACTTCCTGTCAGGACATATTTCCTTCCAAACACATCTCTGTCTCTTTTTTTCTCTACCCATCAGGTCAGCAGACCTATATCTTTATCATACTTATTTGAATCCATTTTAAACAACACATTTTAAACAACACATGGAAGGTTTCTTCTCATGTATTTGGTCAACAAAAGGAGTTCAAGTAAGACTCATCTTATGAAAATATGACAGCAAACATTTAACTCCCCTTTATCCATCAAATCCTAGTCCTCCTTAAAAGGCACAAAAGCTTTATTTGTTTTACATGCTGTGCCATAAGGCTTCCTCTGCTTTTAGTCATGCAAATTCTATCTGCTCCCTTGTCTTGCCATGGTGTTTTGTGTTGAGTGCTACTGGGAGAGGTTAAGCGTCTGTGCCAGCCCCATGCCTCTGCCATGGCCAAACATGATATTTCCAGTGTTTATGATAGACTGAAACTACAGTGACAACAAGTTCTCACATATGCTCCAGACATGCATGTGCACACATCATGGAAAGGCTCAAAGAAGAATTCCTATTGTTTCCTCTGAGACTCTCTGGCTTTATACATACCCTTGCTAACAATTCAAGATATAAAGTATTTATGGCTGTGGACATCTGCTCCAATTCTCAGAAAATCCACAGAAATACCAAAGCTTTCACATAGATACTAGATACTTTTCCCTTTATTTAAAATTTGCATATCATAAATTGCCCATATGCAAAACTTGAGCCTGGTTGTGACAGGCTTGTGACATCAAATGATATCATAATATCATTTCTGTTATCTGGGCTTGGAAAACAGGGAAGCATTTCCTGCAAGAATTGTTGCACATGCATTTTTTTCAGTAGTCTTATGGGAGAATATTCAACTAACTCTACTAATTTCTTTGCTCTGGGCATTCATGTCAGTAAAATGAGATCACTTCAATGTTTAGGAAAGGTTGTGATGTTAATGGAAATAGACAAAGGCATAAGCATATCTATTTCATTGCGTTTATAGAAGATTCCTGGGTTAATTTTTTTCCAGTTCTGATCTTCTGGAATTTTAAAGGCAGTCATGAATTTGTATATGCTTACAAAGAACAAAATCTCATTTTAGTTGCTCACAGAAATGTAATTTATCCTCACAGATTTCATTGGAGCTTCATATTTCAACTCAGGTTATCAGCACTAGTATCTGTAGAACAGAAATAGGAATGCCAGAGGTTTTTTTAAACACCAATTGGTTTTCTGAAGATTTTACTAGATGTACAAAGAAATATGCCTAACATTTCTGGATTTTAACTACATGTTTGCATTTTAGCATTGCCTCATTCCAACTTGATTATTTCTCTTTCTCTTTGTAGAGGCCAAATGAAAATTTTCTCTTACAAGGAAAACATGCCTCTCACCAGAATCTTTTAAAAGCCATAAAAAGGAAGAATTATAATGGTAGGTAAAAAGTACCTGCTTTGGTTAGACAATGGACTATCATCCATGAACAAGATACACATTAAATTATTAATCATTATATATGCAATAATATTAAATAATATTATATTATTTTTAGAATAAAATGGGAAATAAATATTATAACATTAAGTACTATAATATTAATATTTATTATGATATAAAATTATTAAATATAAATAATTAATAAAATATGTTTTAAAGGCCCACCCAAATTTGATAGCAATTTTCTATATACTTCAACAAGTGGTCAACACTACCACCCTTGTAGTATTGCCAGTTAGCATAATTTCAAAAGTAGGTGTTCTGCTGTGTAGCTTCAAATCAGCCCATTTGCAAATCTTAGGCTGAAATATCACCATCACGTTGAGAAGTGTGCACTGTGTGCAGAAATGCAAATTATTCACTTTCTTCAGGGGCACAAATCACCCAGCTGAGAATAGAAATGGTATCAGATGACTCAGACCAAACCAAAGTAACCCAACAGAAAACATTTACACATTCTTAAATGGAGAACATTCGGTATGCTAACACTGAAAGCAGGAGTGTTAACATTCCTAATTACAGCATTTGCCACAAGCAACATGGAGGGCTGTTGCATAAGAGACTTAAAAAACCTCTCCGGAATGATTGCTTCAAAAGAGTGTGTATGATCTATCTCTTTTCCCTCTGCAAGTCATAGTGAAGGGAAGAAGGAAGCTAACACAGCACTATTGCTATCCTTTAGCATAAAGACACCCATCACTCTGTCCCATAGAAGATTCATTACTAGAGCATGACAACAGTTAATGCACCTATACATTGGATATTGTGTTATTAATGGCCCCGCTAGTAGTTGGTGACAATGGGAGAGTGAATTTCCACAGTTCACAGCCCTTTGTAAGACTTCTTCTGGAACATTTCTCTTCACTATCATCACCTGGACTCCCCCTCTGACCTCTTTATCAGTCAGTGAGTGGTACCAGAGGCTTAAGACACATAACCATAGCAGTGTGCCATGTGTGCTCTGCAAAGCAGCACAATACAGTGGGGAAAATTAGGAAAAAAACCCCAAAACACTACATTAAAAAATACAAGTTCTTGTTAATACCTTATGAGGTAATGATAATGTCATTTGGTTTCACGTTCTCCTCTGAGCTTACAAACTTTACCTGAATTGTCATATTTAGTTTTCAAGTAAATCTTCATACTTACAGCTAGGCAACCTGATCTAAAATTCACTATGGGCAGCTAAAATGCCCTTTGAAAATTGACTTCAGTAGACTTTGGATCAAATCTGTATCTACCTTATAGCTTTGGCTCTCTTGGCTCCTAGCCATGAAACCAGAGTCTGAATGTGGCTTATCTGTTTAGCGGAAGAATTTAAAAATAACATTAAAATAAAACACTATTATGTTTGCTTCCACTTCTGCCTCACTTTCAAGACAAAGAGAAGTAGCTCCTCATTTCAGTACATCTGCAATTAAAGGTAAGATAAACAGCTACAGGTCACAGGTTATTTCAAGCATGCTTTGTGCTCATCAAACCTTAGAGTATGAAAGTCTTTTGTTCCTGTGTTTTTGCTCCACAGACTAAGTGGCTGAGTGAATGTTCACAGAAGATCCTGAAGCACAGTACTGGCTCTTGGGCTGCACTTGGTCCAGGAGTACCCAGAGTCTTCTAGGACCTTCAAAGCCTTGCACTTGGCCTTTCACAGAAATGTGTCAAAACATACTGATGCTGCTGGTGGCTGTAACAGGAAGGGTGGCTGTAACGTACAATGCCATATAAGACAGAGAAGGCATCAAATCTCACCACTCCATCTCTTGAAATTGCCAAAGCTTCTTTGGGACATTTTGTTTACTGTTTACATTATTAAAGGTTATTGTATTACCATTTAAAGCCTTAATTGTAAGGTGGGCAAAACCATCCTGAGTACCTTTAACAAGGAATATGAGAGAACATATGAGAAGGAGCATATGAGAAGCAATGCAAGTACTTGACTGTCAATTTATAGCAATTCAGACTCTGAGTTTTCATTTGAATTGTTCAAAGGGTTTAAAATACACCCTTTTCTTCAGGAACACTAAGGAGTTTGTATTGAATAGCAGCTTACACAATTAAAAGATCAGTGAAGCTATTTCCAAGTCTGCTTTACAGTAGAAGTAACTTCAATCTTTCTGTTATTCTTAGTGCTTTCCAGCCTGCTAGAAGAGCACTTGGATTAACTATTTAGGATATGGTCCATATTTAAAATGTGCTCTTAAAGGAATCTTTTAGTTGGTTTGTTTCCTTAATGTAAAATATGTCTTACTCAAAACTCAGAAAAGCTGTCCAAGTAGCATAATGCAAAGAACTTTCTTGGTTTGCACAGTATTGCTAAGGGCAGGTCAAACAGGAAGAATTTATATACTTTCCCTGTCCTTTGTTTTGTTTTGCTTTGCTTCCTATTACCAGTGGTACCTTCCAGCTTTATTGGGAGTCTTAGGGAATTGAAGTGGTATCTTTTTCTTAGTTTGCTTTCCCAGAAATCCCAGCTCTAAGAGTCAGGTCAATATATGATGCACTCTGATTAAAGGTCTACAGGGCCTAGAAGTTATTCTGGAAGCACTAAAGCTAATACTGACTGGCTCCCACGTCATACCACTGAAGATGATTTTGATATTTGATTTTGATATTTCAGCAGCTGGATGACCCCTTGGCACTTTCTGTGTCTTAGCATCTATTTCTGGCCAGCTACTTCAATGAAATTTGGAGGATCTTAATTTTCTCAGAGATTACTATTCCTTTATCAAATTGATCGGTACATTTCAAAGAAGTTGGGTCAGGAGGAGTGGTGGGACACAACCAGACATATGAGATCATGATAAATGTCTCAAGTCTGTACTAAATCAAAAAGAAAATCAGCTATCATGTTGTACTTTAAAAGAGTTTGGATTTCTACAGATTTTGCATGGGTAGCATACATCTCCCTGGGCTGGGCTGGCAGGGAGAAGCCCAATGTATACGGTGGGTTTCAAGCCCAGGTTTTCAGCAGCTTCATAGAATCACAGAATTGTTAGGCTTTGAAAGGGTCTTCATTGGGAGATATGGACATCTGCTCAGAACCAACCCCTCCTTTGCCCGGGACCGGACCTTGCCAGCTGCTGCACATGCTGGCCCCACTCCAGCAGAGCGCTTAAGCTCATGCTTAACTTTCAACACATCAATTACTCATGGAGAAGTCAAGCCCAGAGAAGCTGCTGCTGCAGAGATAGCAGTGGAAAGGAAGTGGGGAGGTGGTGACCTTATTGCTTCCCTTTCTCAATGGACCTGTCTGCAGACATCATTCAGGGCCTGGGGTAAAACGATCAGGCAGGCTAATAGGTCAGTGACCTGCTACTCTGTCGTTGGCCTAGACCCAACCTTTGCAAAAGGGAGGGGTAGCAAGAGGGGAAGATCTGTGCAGTTTGTCAGATGTTATCACACTTGATAAGACAAAAGTTTGCTTTCAGGAATTCTTCTTTCCTAGTTTGCTATGAAAAAAGATGGCAATCCAGAGATCTGTGGTGGCAAAAAGGAAACTCACAATCTTTTGTTCTTGCTCTGCCACGCACATCTATGACAGGTTTCCTTTCTCCCTTAAGCTATTTCAATTTCTGGCTCTTCATGTGTCAAAATAAGTTTCCAAAGCAAATCACAAATGCTTCGGGTAATTAGGGCTGTCATTTTGATGTCGGGGAAAAGTGCTTCCCTTCCCAAGAAGGCATCTCCTGATCGGCAGCGCATTGTGGTGGTGATGAAAAAATTGGCACTTGCTTTTTTTATGGTTTTCGTTTGTTTAGAACGTTTTGGGTTTTTTTGTGGTTGGTTGGTTTTTTATTTATTTGTTTGTTTCACTTCAGGGATTAAATAAGGGAAAAGAGGAGACTGCCTTCTGCTGCTGCCGTATGAGCCCTTCTCTGATTCAAAAACTCAGAAAATGCAACTGACAGGTATACAACTACGCACAACCACTTAACCACACAAGAGTGACCCAAGAGTAGCCTCTTCAGAAGTGTGTACATCTAGCTGAATGTAAAGAAAGTTTTAAAAAATATATATTAAAAAATAGCAATAAGAAAAACTGAACCACAGGAAAGGTAAAATCCGTTCCTTCAGATCTCCAGCAGCATGAAAAGCTTTTCTTTAAACTTCATTCTAAATGTCTGAAGGAGTATCCTTAAAAAGTATTGTAACAAAAAGGCATGTAGCCCAGATCCTCTCTCTTCCAGAGAGACCCTCAGGGACACATATGAAGCTCCCTTCATAAGATCAACACAATAATGACATTCTCACCAGGAGTCTACTCTCAACAGCTCTCATAGTTTGTTTTTAATGTGAGCAATTTGTAATAATGGCAACATATATGGAGATAATTATTTCAAAGACTCCTTGTTTTCTCTGTGAGAGTTTAACTGCACAGAAAAATCTTTTCCAAGCAAACTGCCCTGATCCAGTTGCACACTCCTGCACCATGCATGACTCTCTGATCTCTGTAAAATTACAGATTGCTCCCCAGTCTCCTCTAGGGCACTTGCAGCACCTTGGTCACAGGAAATTTCAATCAGAATGGAACCAAAGCTATGTTTTTGATGTGGACAGAGTGAAAATAGTTGAAAAATTATCTAAAATGTGTACTGCAGGATGGGAAGAAGAATGGGATTTCTAATCAAGATGCAGGGCACTTGCACTCAGATTTGCTCTTTTATTGCTATTCAATCCACTTTTGGTGAGCCATTTACTTTCAGTGCTTCTAGGTCCCCTGAGCTGCAGAGTTAATCACTATGATTACTTTTTCCCATCTTTCATGCATACTTTGCAATGTGTCATTTTTTTTAGTGTGCAGCGAGGTACTACTGTGAAGCACTGAACACAGTGAGGGGCCCTCTCAGAAGTGCAATTCACTGAAGTGGTTTGCTGGTGATACCAGTTTAAGGGCTAGTCTAAGGGCTTCTGCCTCTCCCATCTGCTCGTCCCTGCCTGTGTACTGCAATTCACCACCCTGTCAGTTCAACTTTGAATTTTTCTGGAAGATCAGGAAACTTATCTGACTAAAAATAAGTCTCCCCTCACCAACATAATTTCTCATTCAGGTCAAAATAGTGATAAGTACAGTGCGGTCCTATCAGCAGATGCTAGCACAAGCAAGTGGGCTGTAAGACATAGCACAGGGATGAGAACAAAGACTTTGTGATTTCCTTACATTAGCTTAGCCAGTTTTTCATTTCACTGCAGCCTGAATAAAACTTTTTAAGCTGGAGAAGCATCAAGTACGGTTATATCAGTCTCTGCTGCAACTCCATTATGAAACTTTGCCCTTCTGCAGAATTTCTATTCAAGTACTACAGCAGCTCTTTGCAAACGTTAAGTGCTGTGTCCCTACAACACACCTGGCAGGCAGATACAGTATCCCCTTATCAGATGGGCAAAATGAGCTGCACAAGGATCGTGACTGGTTCAGCCATGCAGCACGAGCCATTGCGAAAGGCAGCAAGAAGCAGAAAACTCCTAATTGCTGGACTGATGTTTTAACTGCTAGGCTCCTGCTGGAAATCAGTGGCTTCTGATGGAAACTGCCAATACAAAGATACTTCAAGCAGGAATAAGAATGGGGTGAGGAGTAACAATGATATGACTTGCAGATGGCTTTCATTAAACAGAGTTTTTATTGGATTAAAGACACAGTTTAGAGTCTACAGTAGAACTGCTTGAAATACTTTAATCTAATCTTGAAGAGGCTTTTTGACCAAATCAAACATTTTGCTGGGAATTTTTCAACTCCACTGAAATTTCCTGGGGGATCTTGGTTTGAAACAAACAAAAAAGTAATTTCAAAATGCTCATGTTTTTTAGCTTTAGCACTGAAGATGAGATATATTTTATAGAAAATATATGTTAAAACTTGTAAGAATAATTATTTTTGCCAGCTCCTGTCAGGAGAAGCTTTATCATGGGTTATCATGAGTGACTGACTGGGCTACAAATACCATAAAAACCTAAATGGTTTTGTATGCTATAATAGTAACAAGGAAATATTTATACCAGTGATGAAACTAGCATTGATTAACCCTTCCTGGAAGAAAGCTTCTTTCATGTTATGTTTGGTGTTTATCGTCAACCTATAAAAAAACCCCTATTTTTATAGTAAAAATTATTATGTTGTGGCCTTGTTTTGGCTCAGACGTTTTGGGAG